>JXSR01S007444.1:42041-53221 GCA_000969725.1 Ophiothrix spiculata
CATGAAATTGCACATAAAAGTCATTAAAGGTACAGATCCAGCTTTAGAAAGTAAAAAATATATTTATACACACAACAAAAATCATTCGTTAAAAATGTTGATAAAATAGGGTATAGGGTTAGTTTCAAAGTGCTTTGTTCTTACCTGCATTTGAGAAATATTGACACTGTTATGCAGGGGGCGACCATGACAATTACATCTGGATGGAAGGAGAAGAGATTTAGTCCGCTCATTATTAGAGGGCTCTTCATCAAACCTACTACAATGGTTCTCCCTCCTTTCTTCTTTAGATGGATTCAATGTCTTAGGATTGTTTGGAAGTGGTACATTATGTCTGTGTACTCCAGGATTGGCCTTAACACCACAAAAAGTTCACCACCGCTAACGCTAAAGCCAATGCGCTTTAGAGTTCTCAACATAAACACCCTTTTGTTGGCTTTTCAGCATATGGTCAATTTGCATATTCCATTTAAGGTTGTTTTCTAAGGTATATGAGAAACCCATTGCTTCATTAACATAAGACAGTGTATAGAGGGGTATTTTCGCAGGGTTCATTTTTCAGGATTTTACCAATACTAAACATTTCCGTGGGTTTATTCGCATTTTAAAATTTAAATACATTGAGTCAATATAGAAATAATATTTTTGCAGGGTTTAAAATTCACAAATAGCTGTATGACTTGCGTAAAGCACGAAAATCAAACCTCCACGAAAATATTCCGGTATACAGTGATAGCATTTTGTGTGTCATAATTCCTTTAACTACATGCATAACATATGAAAAGTAAAGTTCATATATGCAAGGAGAGGTTGAAAATCATATTGAACAATGGATTGGTTTTTTTTTCTGTATTTTGTAGAAAAACCTATTAAAGGTGTATATTCCGATCACATTCACTCAAATAGTCAAATTTAGAGATTTCGATACTGGTCACATAAAAGTGCATATTTTTCTCATAACCCCTGTAAATTTTCAAGTCCATTTTATGATTCGTTGAAGAGATATGGTCAAAATAGTGCTGAATTAGTTGAATATTTTGATATCATAAATAAATATCCTATAGATTTCTATGGGTCACCATTAGACACATTTCTGGCACTAGCATTAACTTTACAATCCAATACCAGAATGCAAGACTGACCCAGGTCCACTTTTTTCAAAAATGAGTTATTCACAGGAGAGGCTTTCTTATAACTTAAGCTACCTTGTGTGTGAAGGACTAAAAGGAAATTACACTTCAAGTGCCCCAAAAAGTCCTATATGTATTCAAAAGTTGTCAAAATCCATGGACTTCGGTCAGTTTTGCATGTGTTGTTTTATTGAATGTATGTAAATAGTCAAAACCATGTTTTTGGCCAATATTTCTCTTGAAATTGGAAGATAATTGGTATTAGGTGTAGGTGTCTATATTGCTTAGAAAACATGCACAAATTGAAAATCTGTAGTCTCATTTCAAAATGTCGAAAAACCTAAAAAGTTCTGCAGCAAATATGTGAAAATACTGTTTTTCCGACTGAATTTTTCAATGAAATTTGGCTCAGACAAGCAGATCCCAAGCACAGATGCATTGCTGCACAAAATATTAGATCCAGATGGATCTCACCCCCTTTTTACATAAAATTGAATACATAAAGCACATATGAATGCAAGACTGACCCAAGTCCACTGTCTAAAATGACCCCCTGCAAAGCATTGCAAGCACAAATACTATAGAAAATTTATGTTCCATATTGCAATTGGATTCATTAACCTACCCTGCAGGCCAAATTGCCATTTAAAACTAAAACATTAGACAAACTGTGAAGTTTTTTTCGTTTTTCTTAAAAACTACTCCAGTGGACTTGGGTCACTCTTGCATTCCGATATTCAATTGCTCTATTGTAGGTGATGACCCTTCATTCTAATATGGAAAAGTATATGTTAAATATTTTACCAGATCAGAATACCTACCTTTTAATTGAATCAATTGTATCATTGTAATTTTTTTAATTACTAATTCTTTTGTATTTATACCATAACAATTTTCTTGTATAAATTAGATTAATCACTTAATTCTCAAGAAATTCTACAAAGATGACGTACCTTTTGTTGAAGTTGCTTGTCCAACTCACATGGCTATGCTTCAGGTGTATCCAACTTCAGCATATGCAATTTTTACTGACTTTTACAAATCCAAGTAAATAAAATTTACTGTCACTGATATAAATTTCAGCTCCTCTCAGAAACCTTGTTCCGTACTCTGGCAACTAAATGGTAATTTGACAGAGAATGCGGCTATCGAGCCAGTCAAACGCTGTTCCTTGCTTACGCCCAATTTAGCGGCAAAATGTAAGATGCGTATTGCGTTGTAGTCAAGTAATAGTAGCGCGAGGCTGAACGCAGAGGTGGGTCACTGCGTACTGGGGCAGCGTCAGTCCAGACATGGCGCCCGCGTGGCGCAATCCCCTAACTTAGCCAGTTTTTAGGGTGCAAATAGACAAGTTTCCTATCTGGACTTTCTTTAATTTATGCCTTGTTCACTCAAGACTGGTATGGATTGGTTCTTCTATAATTCTTTTCTGTTTGCATTGTTCAGTTTTCATTCTGTAATTTGTTTACAATTTTGTCTTTTCAGAGGTGACAATTAGCGCATTGCAATCCTTTATACCACGTCTTCTGTCCAGACTACATATAGAAGCACTTATTCATGGGAATATGACAAAAGAGGTCAGTCTGGAAGCGTAATCAGGTTTTTGAAATCTTATTTTTAAAGGTGCAAACTTTGAAAGACACTCTAAGGTGATATAAGATTCAGGGAATAATTGGCTATGTGAATGCAGGAAAGTCATTTGCAGTAGTCTATTAAGCATTGCTTGACTAAAATAAGAGTGACACTCTTCTAAGTTGATTGCAGTATGCAACTTTATGTATATATTAAAGGTTCCATATCCTAATCCAGTATGTTCACCCACCAGTGGACGTTTCGACAACAGCTGTTGTCTTTCTTGACACTTAAATGGCAGTGTCAATTCCAATGCTAGTTGATGTTTTCCTAGCTACGGTGTTGCCAGATCTTTTGACATCCGGTTTCCTTGGAATTAGCACATCATCAATATAGAACCTTTAATGTATTGTTAACTGTCAATCCTGATGAATCTTATTCAATGTTAATAGTATGCAACTTTTGTTTACAATCTGAGAACCTAAATGTGAAGCTTGGGGGTAAATATGTTATTGGTGTGATAATAAAGACAAATTGGTTTAGATGGGGTCAGATAACTAATTCAGATGGAAATGATCAAATCTCAGTCCAGTATATTGGTTCCCTCGTTGCTCGGTCTGTGGGAGGGTAGATCAGGAGAATGGTACTAGTTACATAGCTTCATATTAAGCTTTTTCAAAACAATATAGTCAACCCTTCGTAACTGTTAACAATATGGTTGTGGATATGTATAATATACAAATATATACTGACTTGAAGACCTCTTGTTAAAACTATGGACCTGAAGTGACTAAAATTTAGTAAAATAGCTAAATTTTAGTCACTGAAGAACCATAGTTTTAATCCAGAGATCTGAAATATGTCAGTATATATTTGTTTTATATACTGTATTATTAAATTTCTAAAATTCTAAAATAATGTAATTTTTACCCAATGCCCTATCTTATTAAAAAATGCACTAACAAAATGCTATAACCATGAACGCGTATTGGCTTGCGTGTCTAGTTTGTTGCGCGCGTAAGTCCGTGCGTGAAAATGACGCGACTATAAAATACGCAGAAAACCCATAAATAGGCTTTTTAAAACCCGTAAGTAGTCTTTTCAAAAGAACTTTTTACGGGTTTATCTCAAGATGGTTGAAACTATTTGAAATAATGTCATAGGGTTTCAACACGCTTACATTTATTGATACAGTATATAAAAGTAAATATTTTATCAGGTCTCATTGGTTTCTAAGGTTTTAAATGTGTTGTGAATAATGAAGTCCAAAGAAATTAAAGTACTGTAAAGTATTCCACCCACCCGCATGTGTGTCAGTAAAGTTGTTGCCCACACCTATGCTAGTAAAGTTGTTGAGGATATACATTTTTTTTCAATTTTTAGCCCATAGTTGTTAAGAAAAATGATTATTTTCTTTGCTTAGATAATGCAAGGAGGAACTTTTTGATTCGGAGGAATGATTTGCTGCGCTTTTTTTCAATGTATTTTTGACACTACGGCCGTGATATGGCAGAACCACGTAACTCAATTTTTTGACTTTTTGAGATAACAGCAGTTTTTAGTATATCGAGGGCGCTATTTTCATTTCTGAAAGTCCCAGCTTATGAATTCATAATGTTTCGGAGATAGTAGGACGTATCTCAGCACTTGTTTGCATTCTTCCTCTCGATTTTTGTGGCAGAACAACGTATCTCAAGTTACGTGACTGATTGTGGCGTTCTTAATTTGGCAAAACAACGTATGTCAGAGATACGTTAATTTGCCATTATAAAGTGTGTTCATTATATAATGGTGGAACTTAGAAGGAGGTGGTCTATTTGGTTTTATTTTGGTTTTAAAGCAATGAATATGCATACAAAACATAACATAAGCTGTTTTATCATGTAAATACTTACAGAACATGATAAAAACTTGATTTATTTGCTGCTATATTCAAGTCAGGATCAGATTTAAATGGCAAAACAACGTAACTTTATAAAATCATTTATATCTTTAAAATAATTTATCATATTTCAGGTAAAAAGGTATATGATGAAAAATATAATTGTATCTTGTTTATTAAGTTTGATTTTGAATCATATTTTAATATTAATCAAAAAAGGCAGGGACTCAAACTTCAAGTGCCTTTTTCTCGAAACGGCAAAATAGGAGTTACATGGTTCTGCCATATCACGGCCGCCTAGTGTATTTACTAGATTTTATTGCCATCACACTTTCAGGATGCCTTAGCTACCATAGATAGTGTAGAGCAGATACTCCAGACTGCGTCAAAGACTAAGCCACTTTTACCAAGCCAGTTAGTTAGGTACAGAGAGATCCAGTTACCGGATGGTAAGTAATACTCAGTAAACTCACTGGATACTTTACACTACCATAGACAGTGCAGTAGATACCCTTAACTGCGACAAAGACTAAGCACTTTTACCAAGCCAGTTAGTGACACATCAGATATCTAGTTATAGGATGGTAAGTAAACTGTCTGAATATTATTTCTCTCAGAACTGCTAAAAGTTTGTCTTTTATAAAAAAAATAGAACACTATATATATTATTTTTTACAGTGGTTCAAAAATGTTCACCTTTCAAATCTGTATATCAACCGAAGATGTTTCAGTATTATGTTCACTCTATTTAGTGCTTGGACCATGTGCACCTGTACACATGCAAGCAAACGGTGGTGCAGTGGATATAGCCTCCTAGATTACCGATTGATTGTTTTATCGATAGCTTTGTTGGAGTGGGTGAGAGCAATCGATTCATAATCCCATAGAACGATACATCAATTGCTTCAATGTCCAGTCACACTATGCTAAAAGGATTTAAAGATTAACATTTTGAAAGTAGGGAGGATTTAGAGTAAATCCACCTAAGGACAACATGATCGATGGAAGAAGGGTGTTGGGATTTTTTGTTCATATTAGGCCTGTGGTATCCCTATGACTCACTCTTCCTCCCTGTGCACTAAAATAATCACAGTGTTTCTAGATATAAATAAAGTGTATTACACAAAATGCACAGTTTTATCATTTTTATGGATATTTCAAGCAAGTATTTTTATAACATGTTGCAAACATAATTACCTTTATTATTACTAAATATTAAAATATATATCAATATCGTAGTCCGAAATTTCAATTTCTAATTGGGTGGTAACCGATTTGATAAGATCATTAGTATTTTCACCAGGGGATTCCTTGATCCCAAAGACTCTGATGCTATTTCTTCTCGTGTACTGGTCAAGGTTAAGCTCCCTAGCCATCCTGTCTCGTTGATTCTGGAGTGTGTTGATGTCATCTTGGTGTATTTCCATTTCTTTAGAGCTTGCGTTGAGTTTATGGGTTAACTCAACAATGTCTCCTTGATTTTGGAGACCTGTTTCTGAAGCTTTTCCTGACTTTTCTTGATTTCTGCATTGATTATATTAAGAAAGTGAGAGTTATTCAACAAACTGGATAAGACATCCTGTAAGATGGTATCTGAGGTTTTGTTACCCGATGTGGGATCGGGTGTTGTAGCTGTTTGTTTTTCCTGGTTTGCAGCATCGTCGAAAGCAAAATGGCGGATATGGGTACTGTACAGCTATTGATATATGTCAAGTATAAGCTTGACAAAACTAGTCCCAAGAATGATGCAAGTAATCAAATCAAATGCAGACAATAGTCCTGGTGGTTATGAGAATACGATTTTTACTACATATCCCCTCCTTGTCTTTAAAAGTCAGATTTCTAAATCATTTTAGAGACCGATTGAGACACGACCAGTCTGTAGGATTGCATAATCACGGGGTAGACAAGGTTTTGAGGTGTTTCTAAACAGTTGGAACGCAATGATTTAATTTTTAATTATGAGGGGCCAAATGGTGTATATTACTACTAAAATGAAACTTAAATTCAAAACTGCTGACCAGCTGGAAAGTGAGCATCCAAATTACTCGTTTTTTGACCAAACTTTTTGATAATAAAAACTGGTGTTTTTTTTTCAAAATAGAAACACTCTCACTTTATGTTTTATGTATCATGAAGGTAAATCTATTACCAACTTGTTAGAAAAATATTAGCATGAAACCTTGACCCTCTGATGAACAACAAATCCATATATTCAAAAGCATGCATCTGAAGGTAAGGAAAAATTGAAGAAACCATGCAGTTTTTGAAATGCCATTTGTTAAATATCTACAAACACTGTGATTTTTTATACTCCCTGTGTGTAATGGTTTGCCTAAAGGAAGTCACTGACTTCATATGAAATGAATTTGCCAACCCTCTTCCAAGATTTTTTGAATTCATGTGGTTCTTAAACATATTTACTCTTAAATCTTTAAGTTCCAAAATCTTGACAAATTTGTCCTTGTACCCATATCACTATGGTTTAGGGTGACTGTTGAGTAGGTTTTATACACTTAATGAATGTTATGAGTAAGAATGGTAAGAATATTTTCATGAGATAAAAAAAAATGTTCCATTTAATAAGGCCAAGGCATAGCCAAGTTCAATGGACCATTTAATTTTTCATGAAATGAGAATATTCTTTCAATTACTGGAGTTGAAACATTCATTATTTGTTTTATTTAACCCATATAAAGGTTCTTGATATTTGTTGTCAAAAGTTGGGAGATAGAATAACAGTACAGTGGATCGAGAATATAGACCTATAACGAGAGCACTAGTACACAAGACCAGTATTGCTACCATATTTGTAATTTATTTAAATCTTCTTTATTGTCAATTTGTTTTTAATGTGAACCATGAACACTCTACGGTGACTATTTTTGGTTATTAAATTTCTTGGTTTATCTAAAGTGAAAACGTACCTTGTATGACGTCACAGTGACGTCATGTCAAAAATTGTGAAAATCCCCCAAAATCACCAAAATCATGGTTTTTCACTATTTTTCAAGCAAAAGTTTCAATTTCTTAAGCAATGAAGTGTGTCAAATTATGCTTTACATATTCTTGCTCCAAATAAATCAAATAAATAAGATAAAACATAGTGTAAAGCGGTAGATATACTTCGTCATTTTTGTAGAACTTCATTTTCTTTCAGAATTTTTCTCATGGTGATTGGTTTCTAAGAATGGAGTAAATTGTTAATTCTGAATGAGAATTTTCATTCTAAATTTTCACATTATGGAGTGTGTATTAAATGGAGACCTATTTTTCACCCCATTGCACACTTTCAAGTGATTACTGATGGGTAGTATGTTTTATATTGATTCTACGTCCTAGATCTATTCATGGTAAGCTAATCTCTTCTTGCAATGATGGATAGGATTTACACAATGGTGAAATTGTACGTGGGAAAATGTTTATTCAGAATGAAAGTTTACACCATTCTTATAAACCAATCACCATGAGAAAAATTCTGAATGAAAATGTCTACAAACTACAAAATTTGACGAAGTATATCTACAGTTTAAGGGTATCCTGAAAACAAAAAACTTAATTGTGTGTAATTTCCATTGAAAATCAGTTTTTGTCAGTTTTTCGTTTGACCCAGCGTGCCATTACGCAACGCCACGCCCCCAACCCTAGGTCCAATTTTCACAAAAATTGTCTTAAAATAAGCGCAAGGCTTGAAGGAAAAAAGTCAGGAAGTTTCAGTGCAAAAAAATAACAACTGGTGTAGGTATAATAAAAAATGTTGGATTCCGCCCCCCAGCTCTTTTAGGGTTAATCTTATCTTCCCGTCATGATTGCTTCTTTTTTGTTTGATTATTTAATTGTATGTTTTTGGCCTGCTATGACTGCAATCGGTATGGGTTGCAGTTCTTGGTTTTGTATGTTGTCTTTGTTTGTTTTGATCAATAAAGTTGATTTCGTCGGCAGCATCACATACTGACGTATCTGCAAAATACGCATTTCGAGAAAAACGGCTTTGAAAAAATCGCAAAAAACAAAAGTGTTGTACAGGGAATAAAAATACATAAGCGTAATCAAATGGAATCAGATTCCTTCAGCCATAAGATCTGCTTCTTCAGTTGCAAGTTTTAAAAAGGGCTTGAAGACTTATATGTTCTAATCATGTTTGTTGTTTCTGATGTATTTTTGTTTATATTTTTTCTGTATTTATATATATTCCTTTGTTATGCGCAATGATCATCTCTGTTGGAATTGCCCACTATAAGCGCCGGTATTATTATTATTATTATTAGATGTATTAAAAAAAGTAGGAAGTATTCAATAATTTAAGTTTTAACAATAAAAATGGGAGAGGTAGATCCAACGGACAAGGCACAAAACACGTCAAGGATCAAATATGATACGGGAGGTTACCTAGATCATAATAATAAATTGGAGGTAAAAACAAAGTAAGCCAACTTGATGTGATGAAAAAATAACACAATATATAGGCCTATACACACTTTCTATGATTTAGGCCTATATATTGTGTTATTTTTTCATCACATCAAGTTGGCTTACTTTGTTTTTACCTCCAATTTAAGTTTTAACAGTTTTTTAGTTGCTATTTTATCTCTAAGTAGTGTTATTTGCATGAAAATTGAATACGTAAGTATGTGAAATGGAAGCGATCCTAATTTCACTGCGAAATTGGGAATACGTCCAGCAGATATGCCTGTATGTGAAACACTTGGGCGAATACGTTACGCGGATACGTCACTATGTGAAATGGTAAATACTTAAAAATACAGATACGACAATCTGGGCTTGCGCATTATAGATTTTCGTTAAATATGTCTGTATGTGATAACGTGAAATCATAGAAATGACACATGCGTCAAAATTAGTCAATTAATATCTAATTAATTAATCAATTTTATGTTCTAGAATTTAGGTCACATGTAGAGGACATTTAAATAAATATCCCTATGTGCCAAATTTCACAAAAACCTCAAAATATCAGATACGCCAGTATGTGATGTGAGCGACGATTTAATAAAAATAAAAATGATGAATGACTGATAACCAATCAAATGACAAGAATTTTTGTATGAGTTATATAAAACAAAATTTCTATTTTGGGTCGGGTCAATAGCCTTCACATTCAAAACAAGCGAGTTTCAAATGGGAAGATGGAGTTTGAATCTATATTGCTTGATTACTTGCTGACAATCAATGAGGCATCAACTTTATGCATGAGATTTAACTCAAAAATTCATCTACAGCCATGCCAAAGCAATTGGTAGTTATTTTTGTGTGGATCTTTATATCACATTAAATAGGCAGTTGTTGTTTTTAATTTGCCTTAGGCTCCTCAGATTGTGAATGTCAAGTGTTTTCACCCTGTGTTTTCATGTGTTTGATAAAATTATGCACTGTTTTTATTAAGTTCTCTATAGCTATGTTCGCTCATAACTAGTCATAGCTGCTCGTGTCTAGTTTGCACGCAAGTTGTGAGCGGTTTTAGTATGAATCAACTTAGCAATTGTGTACACACATAAACACAACTTGCATGTTAAAGCAGCATGGTCCGATTGCCTCATCTTTTCTTCAAACTTTTTGAGTTTTTGGTACAAAAATATTGCTCGTATTTTTCTCATAACTTATGTTCAACTTTTTTTCAAACTTTTTGAGTTTTTGGTACAAAAATACTGCTTGTATTTTTCTCATAACCTATGTGAAATTCCACGGCTTAGTTATATTCTGTTTTTGTGATATATATGTAAATATGTCTAATTATGGTAACTATAATTATATATATACAGTAACGTATTGGAAGCTCTGAAATATAATACTGCCAATAAAATCAAAACCGATTCAACTGAAATTTGAACTTTAAACCTCTTGAGTAGACATCTTTCTTTTGTGATATATATGTAAATATGTCTAATTATGGTAACTATAATTATATATATACAGTAACGTATTGGAAGCTCTGAAATACAATGCTGCCAATAAAATCAAAACCGATTCAACTGAAATTTGAACTTTAAACCTCTTGAGTAGAGACATCTTTCATTTGACATTGAAAACTAAATTTTGAAAATCGGACCAAGTTCCTTTAACCCTTGTCCTCTGAAGGAGGGGGGGGGGTTCCTGCTTCAAAAAAAAAATGCAAAAGTAATCTCTTTTACATCCTTTGTGGTCATTTTGATGAACAAACTAGGGGGATACTACCTAAGGTGGGGTTAGGGTAGGCCGTCAAATTTGGGGTGTAGGGGGATGGTGAAATCCCGGAAGTTTTGAAATTTTGAAAAATGTATACATGCTATAAGACTCAAACTTACAAGACATGTTAGAATCATCATTTCCCTTCTTAATTAGCAAAAAACCCAATGAAAGTCCATTATTTAAAACTTTAATAGCAAGATTTTGATTTTGGTGGCCATTTTGCCATGATAATACAATTTTGCCTGATTTTCCAATCTGAAAGTACTTTATGACGTCATAATTACATAATACCTTGATCGATTTTGATGATCTTGGTATCATTGGATAGGGGAGGATCATACCTACCTAGTAATAGCAAAACCAAGTTCATAGGGGGTTCCGTTCAAAAATATTAGGGGAACAACCCCCCC
>JXSR01S007447.1:8104-23046 GCA_000969725.1 Ophiothrix spiculata
GCATAAATTATGCAAATTAGGTACTTAATTAGCATATTTAGCAACGAGAATGTTGCTGGATCTAGATCGGCACCAGGTCTACCCAGTCACCAAATATAATCAATGTAGGGGCATGCGGTTTTTGAGATGCGCTCCGGACGGCGGACGCTGGACAGAAAATTGCATTGCTATGTCTCTTCTGAAAATTTTCAGGCGAGACAAAAATCAAGTCTTAAAGATATGGAGATGTAGTAAAAAACGCCATTCTGCATACAGAAGTCATAAACCAGTCATTCTGACCTCACAAACTGATACAGTATACCAACATTTTAGTTCTACACCTAGTTAAAGCAATTTCGTTCCTTTTGTTACGAAATTCGACTCCTTGAGAGAATTAGGGTTAACTGCCGGGTTTATACCAAAACAATGTACCCCCGCCCCGGTTGACCCGACCATATTTCCCATTCCCATGGTTTACAGAAGCATGCTCTAATTTATCAAAATAATTGATATTTTAGTTTCATATGAGTTAAGTTTTTATCTTATCTGACCATGCTGGAGCCTTTAAATAAGCCACTAGAGTATGATTTACAAAAAATAAAGGAAGTCATCTTCCAAGTTCTCAGAATCTACCCAGAACTAGGGCAGTGTTTTGGGTGTACCAGCAGTGATGAGCAAACACCAACAACAATTGTTTTATCAGTGCATGGTAACCTGACCTAGTTTTCAGAGAGGGATAAGAGCATCACCGATTAACCTCCAAGGGTCAATTGATAATGTCGTGGTTTTTAACAGGAACTTGGCAATTGTTCTGAATCTGATACTAGTTTTGTTCATACGAAGTGTAATCATCGATGCCAACGTTATCATCGATGATTAAATATTGACCTTTAGTCAACGACGCGCGTTCATACTTAGCGTTGTCATCGATGATTATTTGCTTGCAGAATAATCATCGATGATAAATTTTGGATATGATTTCATGTCTTGCTAGATGCCAGTATGTACACATTGTTCTCAGTTCTGAAATCATGTCAAAAGATGCAAATTGGGAAAACTATAAGAATACATAACAAACGAAAAAGTGAAAATATCTATAAAGAAGAAGGTATAGCCTTTATCATACTAAGTCAATCGTCATGTTGTATGATACTAATAGAAAAACTATCGAACTAAAAACAATATCCATAAAAATGGTCCAATCTATTATGTCATTTCAAAATCATAAAATTATTCCCCGACATATTTTCACCGCTGTTTGTAAAAATAATTTTAAAATGTAAGTAAACAACTTGACATCAGCAAATTCAGTTATATGTTACATGTACATTGTACAATAGGTCCAGAGAGGTAGCATAGAGTAAAAATACACAGGTTCATGCATCAATAGTCGTGTTTATCTTCGATGTCGTTGACAAACAATTCAGACGGACCTAAACCTCGATGCCTAGTCGTTGATTACGCGTAAACCATAAGATTGCTTGTGGTTTATAACTTGAAGTTTCGTCGAAGTTTCCTTATCAACGATCGCATTCAGACGGTCATAAACCACAAGTTAATCATCGATGACTAATTCTTCGTTGATATCAACGGCTAGTCAACGATCGTCTGAACAAGGCTACTTTGAAACACCTTAAATTTTGGAGTCAAATGCAAAGGTGGACCAGCGGCTTAATGTGACTTCCAAACCACAAAGCAACAAGTAGAACTCTGGTTTACGCGATGAGTAAAATACGTCCCTGCAGAATGTTGCCAAAGTTTACCCCATTTGAACTCCTGTGACCTTGAATGACCCCTGATGACCTTGAAGTGACCTCAATTTTTTTGCATAAACAATCGACTACGCCATCCACGTTTCAAGTCCATACACCACGGTTTACCCCATTTGACCTGTAAGTTTAATGACCCCTGACGACCCCCAATTACCTTTTGATCCACTAACCAATACAAACTTGGCCTATGGACGGTCAAGAGGCACCCACCCAGCAAGTTTCAGGAAAGTGCGTTCACAAGAAAATGTAGATTAACATTTGGGTTAACGTTTTCTACACAGACACACGGACGGACGGAGCCCATTTTATAGTCCCCATCCGAACGAGCCTCCCGCGGGAGGCGGGGACAATACGAGTTAACATTTCAAACAAGATAACTAGTTAGGAACATGTACATGTATGAGCCAAGATGTTATTTCCATCTAGTAGTAGACATTTTCTTCTAGAAACAAATTTTTTATTTTTCAAAACAAGGTTCTGTAACTTGAGTAATGCTAATATTTTTTCTGAAATAATTTTAAATTTTATTTCTTTTTGTTTGAAAAATCAGCATCCAAAATGTTACAGAATGCAAATTTACTCAAAATACATGTTTTTTTTTAAGACAAGCTGATAGCAAAATCGTATTCTTTTCAATTCAAAAAATGTTCACATAGTTTTGTCAAACTCAAACTTTTACAAGCAAAATACAAACTCCTAAAAACAAAGGTTAACATAACTGTGCCCTTGAATGATTTTCCATTTTCTCAGTTACACTTATCATTTCCATGTTTTTTTGTCCGTTTTCCAGATCGCGGCAAAATGAAGGCCTTACTTTACACCCAATCCCCATGCGTACAATACTAATAGTAATACATGTATTTTTTCCTATTTTTGTCTTATTTATCTTCAAATGTAGGACTTTATATATTCAGTGCTCGATTAAGGTGTTATACTTGCACAAATACAAGTAGAATTTGCTCTGTGCAAGTGAATTTGGAAGAAATGAAGATTTATGCATTCTACAAAAGAAATTATATACATCCTGTAACTTCTTGCCTGGTGCATATCAAAGGACTTGAAATTCCACAATATAACATATCAGTCCAGAATTGGATTCATGGAATGCTGAACTTTAGATATTAGTAATGAACTTGTTTAAAGGAATAACATTTAGTGTTAGTAAATTTTTAAAATTTGCATCGCTAGCATGGGTTCTTTGGAACAACCCCAGCACCTGAAAATCATATAATTTTTTTGAATTTAGCCAATTAGGCCCCTTGCATACAAACAAGCATCAATGATTATGTCAATGTTAGTCAAATTTTACACACAACAAATTTTTAAGTACCATACCATGAAAATAAAACATTTACAAATGCTCCTGGGGTGCAGAAAAACAGTATGTACCTATTTATTGTCCATACCTGAATAAGTATGGTGCCCACGGCCCAGAATCTGATATTTCCTCTCTAATTCATCCCTTCTATTACTCACATTATTAACTCTTCTCTTACTTCAGGAGAGTTTCCTGAAACATATGGTAAAGCTGTTATCTCTCCAATTATCAAGAAACAGTCTCTCAATCGTAATGAACTAAAAAACTATAGACCGGTGTCAAATGTATCTTTCATATCAAAACTTATTGAAAAAATTGTTGTTCAGCAAATTACAAGTCATATCAATGAATGTAACTTAAGTGAAGTGTACCAGTCAGCTTACAAAGCTTTTACGAGTACTGAGACTGCTCTAATTAGGGTGAAAAATGATGTGTTAAATGCCGTGGATAGGCGAGAAGTTGTCCTCCTTGTATTACTTGATCTATCCGCGGCATTTGACACCATCGATCATGAGATCTTACTTAGCCGTTTGCATGATAGACTTGGTGTTACTGGAAAAGTACTGCAATGGGTTAAATCATATTTAAATTGTAGATGTAGTTCTGTATATATTGATGGTTGTAATTCTACTAGTAGTTCTCTTTTATATGGTGTGCCACAAGGTTCCGTTATCGGTCCTATGATGTTTGTTATCTACACTCTACCTATTGGTGACATAATCAGAAAACATAATATATGTTTTCACGTGTATGCAGACGATACACAACTATATGTATCGTTTAGCCCAAGTATTGCTGGTGCTGCTCAGAAAGCAATTACAAGACTTGAAAACTGTATCTCTGAATTACAAACTTGGATGAATTCTAATAAACTCAAATTAAACAGTGACAAAACAGAATTTTTCATTGCTGGATCATATCACGGACTACGACAGTTACCATCACTCAAGATCAACGTTGGCGAACACAACATTAATCCATCTGCTACTGTTCGCAACCTGGGAGTTTTCTTTGATGAACAGATGTCCATGACCAGACAAGTAAATTCCATCATTTCATCTGTGAATCTCCAACTGCGTAATATCAGACGAATCCAACGCTACTTGAACCAAGAAACCAAACATCACATTGTCCGTGCCTTAATACTCTCTCGTATTGATTACTGCAACAGCCTTCTATACGGCATCAAATCCAAAGATCTTCGCAGACTTCAATCTCTACAACACAAGGCTGCTAGACTCATCTTCAATGCTCCTAGACGAACTGACTCACTTCCACTCATGAACAGTCTCCATTGGTTACCAGTAAAAAATAGAATCATATTCAAACTCTGTCTGATTATATACAAATGTCTCAATTCATGTGCTCCATCTTATCTCACTAATCTCATCAGTCTCAAACCACCCACCGATGGTCCAGTCACAAGATCTGCTATGGACAAGACACTTCTCTCAATTCATGTTGGCAAAAAAGTTGTCGGTGACAAATCGTTTGCGGTTGCTGGGCCCATTATCTGGAATAGACTCCCACGAAATGTCCGTGAAGCCACCTCCATTAGCATTTTCAAAAAGAGACTCAAGACTCATCTGTACAGTTTTCATTGAACTCTCATTTCGTGCTTGTCACTTTGCATCACTGCTTGTAGTGTATCTTTGCTGTATTCCTTTTTGATGATTTCTGTATTGTTATTTTTATGTTGCGCTTAGATCGCTTTGGATAGGCGCGTTATAAATATGTATATGTATGTATGTATGTATGTAAATCTTTGATTTCTGTATGGTATGAATCTAGTTGTAAGCATAAAGATCTACGTCTGGACAGTCTAGCAGAGCACAGATTCTCTAAGTCCTTGAACAAATTCCAAGATCCTGTTTTCAGATCTTGACATCAAGAATTTAGCCTGGAAAGTGCCATAAAGCTCACATTGTAACAGGCATGAACTCCTAGCTCTACTTTCCCAAAAAAGGCCTGATCCAAAACTAGGTGCACTCAGGTGACGAACATGAAAATCATAAAATTATGGATGAAGAGCGATGACAAAAGCCTGTTAATATCAGCAGTCTGCAGTGGCTAGTGAATTAAGGCCAAACCATAGTAGGCCTCCAAACAAAATTTTCGCAACCAAACATTTGGTTGTGACGTCAAAATGATGAGCGACTCCAAACAAAATAACTTCAACACCGAGTTGAGACCAAATAAAATTTCGCGCTAGATTGCACATATGTTATTAAATTGCCATATACATTGGACCAAATGTTTGTTACCCGTTCATACTTTAAATTCGATGGCAAATATTTAGTGACATCACAACCAAATGTTTGGTAGGGAAAATTAGGCCGACTATGGTTCGGCCTTTAGCATCAAGGTGTGTTTCCACAATGGGTTCACTTTCAAAAGGTACTCACTTTCGAAATACGCCGGGGAAGTAGTGACGTCACATTTATGATAATTAGCCCAACATGTGCGATTTGGTTCCAAACAAATGATTATGTCCACTGATCATACATATTAACAGCATAGGCATATGTAAACATACAAATCAGACAGATTTTTCTCTGTTGGAAAGCAAAAATAACGGCAGGGGTCCCGTCTTGGCTTTCAATCACAACCTTCAGCATAACAGGTCTGCATGTCTTCCCTTATTTTTGTTTTAGACGAATGTTATGGTATGAAATAGGAGTCTGACTTTTTTCCCCATAGACTTAACGTGTGGCAAAACTGTCCACCCCGCTTGTTTGGGTCCAAACTGCACCTGTTGGGTGATTTACACAAATTATGACGTCACTACTTCCCCGGCGTATAGAACTCGTAGTTGAGTGACCTTCGAAACACTTTCGAAAGGTGTGGACCTCAACTGAGGCTTTTAACCACAAGAAATCTTACGGTTGACTCACAGTTTACAACTTAACTTTGAAAGTGGGATCCCATGGAAACAACTCGTAGTTGACAACTTCCAATTTTTTCAAAGTTGAAAAGTCATTGTGGAAACAGTCGCTTGCAGTTAATATTTCTTTCAAAGGCGAGCACCTTTCAAAAGTGAAACTGCTGTGGAAACATACCTAAGGCTAAGCAAATAAATTGTTTGGTTGTCCTCCACAACTTTTTTGAGCAAGTGTGGGCGGTTGGATTTTTTTTAATATAGATTTTTTTTTCAAATATAAGACAAAGCTACACCAAATTATGGCCTGCAAACAAGTCTACTGTACCGAAAAATATCGTTATACAAGTTTTAAAACAGTATTAAAATGCAAACAAAATGAATACAATAACTTAGAAATCGAAATTCTCAAATAAAAAAAAAACTTTTTTGGAAATCTGAAAATTAGGCGCGGTATACTGTACTTTTGTACAGTAAAATTGTTTCCCAGTTTCGAAAAACAGGGGCGGGCGGTGGAGGACAACCAAACAACTTTTTGTTTAGGCCTAATGACTGGCAGGAAAGTCAAAATTGCAATTTGCAGCATAATGTCGCCTGCCGCCACTGTATGCAGTGGGGTTTGAACCCCACCCTTTTTATTTGAACCCCACCCTTTTTATCCAGACACCCTTTATACTGAAAGTTCTCTGAGCCCACCCTTTATAGAAACTTGGATCAGTTTTTCATACTGATGGGGGTACTGAATTCTGAATTCATCACACTTTGGTTTACTGATTAAGCCAAAGCTCGGCAATGTAGAAAACATAAATGGTGACAAAAAAATCTTATATCACAATGATGATATGCTCATTCTGACTCTTGGGGTTTTCAACATAATTTCAATCTTAGTCAACCAATCAATGATACAAGTGCTTGCATAACATGCATACCCCATGAAGGAGTCGTACAGGGGACCCACAGTTTAACGTGGCAAGGGTAAGAAGCCCACCCTTTTTATTTCAGACCCACCCTTTTTACCAAGGCACCCTTTTTACTAGAAATTCTCTGAACCCCTTTTGACAATTTTTGGATTTTTCTAGACCCACCCTTTCTAAAGCGTGCCGTGCATACAGTGGCCGCGTTACTCTCTATTCATCATAGTGTGAACCTGCCTCAAGAATCTACATGGATCCATACAAATCCCTGGAATGAATGTAGATTCTTTTCCTTGTCTAGTGTCATACTTACCAACATTCTTTGGAAAGCTCGTTGGCTGTTTTCGTATTGCTTGCCCAATATTTAATTTCTTATCTTTGAAAATTAGACTGTTAGGCTGAGGGAAAAAATACACAACTTTGTTATTATTATACAAAAATATTAACTCTTTCACTCCAGAATTTCTTTTTCACAAAACGCTATTTGGGCGGAAAGTCACTCAGGGTATTCACCTTCGCTGGTATTCACTAATTACAACTGTACAGGGCCAGTTTTATTCTTTAACAAAATTGATAATGGCGCTAAATACCTCTTTGTATTAAGGCAGTTACAGGCCGAGTTCTGAGTTTTTTGCCTTTTCTTTTTCTTTTTTTTAAACATATATTTTCATAGTTACGCCTGAAATTAATTCCGTCCAATCAGGCACGCTTTTGTAGGCTGCTGTGAGTGGCTTTCCGGAGTGAAAGAAGTATTATAGTGGTGTTATTTAGGGTTTAACCTCGTTTCGTCAGCTGCCAATTCGTCAGCTCTTGTTTCGTCCGCTGTCGATTTGTCAGCTTTCGTTTCGTCCACTACCCATTTTGTCATTCTTTCATAATGTCCAATTGCTATTTTGTCCGGTTATATATTATTTGGGCCACGCATCGATTTGTCAGTTTTTCTTTTAGACCACGTATCACTTTGTCCGCTTATCATTTTGTCATTTCATCTATTTGCCAGATTTTCAATTCGACCGATAATGCTTTTAAATGTGTTAAATTTAACATAAACACCATCTTTGGACAGAAAAGTGAGCAAACTATGCATTTTTAGCACTACATTAATCAGGAAAGAACAGAAAACGGAAGGAAATTACGAACTTTTAGATTTAAAAAAAAATTGTTTTTTAAATGCGGCAGATGTTGGTTAGCATAGCCTAACACTGTATTTTTTTTTAAATATTGTTTTGGAAAATTCTGCGTAAATCTTACTCTCACCTTGAAATCTAAGCATTAAAACTAATTTAATACCTTAACCCTAATTTTAAAGACTTACCCTTACCCTGAACTTTAATTCTTACAAAGAATCAAATCTTAATGATTGTCTAAGCTAAAATCATAATTCATGATCGTACATCATAACAGTTTTGGTTTATTAATTTTCAATTCACCTAAAGACCCATTAAAGTTAAGCTTAATATAACTATACTATTAATGTCAAAAGCTATCTTCAGGAGATAGCAAATTTTATAAGACTAACGGGCAAAACACACAGCGGACAAAACGCAATGTGACATAATGACAAATCAAGTAGCGGACGAAATGGGGTAAAGACAAAACGGCAAATGGATGAAGTAAAAAGTGGGCATAATGAGTATCGGACTAATAAATTATTGGACAAAATGAAAAGCAAAAGAAACGTGGAATGGACGATTCGATTATCTGACAAATCATAGCGGACGAATCAATAGCGGACGAAACGAGGTGTTACCTTATTTAGTAATATCCATTTTTTTTTTAAGTATAATACGATATTGCAAAGTGTAACAAGAAAGAGACACACTCCTGGCCATTTTCCAAGACACTTGGATAACGTGTGGGCTATTGTATGGTCAACACAGCCAAGGAAAAAAGAATGGACATTTAATCTTAAAGAGACGGCTAAAAAAACCATTTTCATGCCCCTAAGAAAGAATACTGAAAAAGTGCACATTCTCACCAAACAAACATGATGACAATAAAAAAAAGTAAGAGTTTAGCACCATGCGTGTGGTACAATTGTATGACGACTAAATTTTATTTTGGCGATACCCTTACAGTATTGAGGCAAAATCAAAAGAAGCGATCAGAGTGTGGAATCGCGCTGCTTTATGGAATTTAATAATAATAATAATAATAATACACACCATTTATAGAGCGCCTTATACGACTGTTTCAAAGCGCTGATGCCTATTATTACGCTGCCGTCAGCAAACCGTCACAATCATTTCGCATTAACCTAGGAGTCGCTGGCCAAGCGCGCACCCTATCTGCACTTAGATTGTAATGTTTCCCATAACAGCTTCCCAATAACGCTCGGGTAGACGAAGCAATGAGAATTAAATGCCTTGCCCAAGGACATAACCCGTTGGCCGTAGCGGGGTTCGAACTCTAGACCTACTGATTCGGAGTCCTGCACTTAAGGTGCCTGAAGTCACACGATTGCGCGCCTAAAAAGACAATTTGAAATTGACTGTGCACCTTCAACAAATATTGTGCCATGTTACTCAAGCAATACGGGTGACTAAAAGTGCTCTTGGTTAAAAAACACTATAGTGTGTATACATAAAAGATGTTATTTGGTTAAATCTATATCTATTGCAGGGTAAATTTTAAGGATTCTGAAGGGCACCCCATTTCAAGGCATTTTTGAAAGGGCACACTGTTTTAGAAGGCAATTTACATGTTAAAGAATAGCAATAGGCATTGCTAAGTAATAGGGCATCAAGGCAACTGGTAGGGGCACCGACGGCAAATGCATTCGGTTAAAATTTACCTTGATCTATTGGTTGGTTTAAGATCACCAATATGAAATACTTTTTACTATGCACTTGTATAGCTATGGCTTAATCACTAGTGACATAATCCCATTCTATTTTTCAAACCAGGGAATAAAAACTGCACAAATTTCAAATTCTGTAAAATGTCACATGAAGTGGTTCAAAATAACGATACAAATGATCCTCACGTTCCTCAAAGTTCAAAATGACGATGCAATTTTAACTTCATTAAAACTTAATTTACATTAATTAATATAATAATCTTCAAAATCACAACTGAACATTTTTTGAAATTTTCAGAAGAGCTTTAAATTGCTCCTTTGGAGCTCTCAAGAAGAAAGCTAGAAGAGCAATCTGAAAAGCTCCTCCGGAATAAATAGAGCTGTTTAGCAATTAAGTAAGAAGAGCGGTAGCAAATTATGAAGAGTGGTTTCAACAATTGCATAATTCAAACCCTCTTATGTAGTGTAATCAGCTAGTCTATTAATGATCTGAACATCATGTTTATTGTTTTAAAATCAACATACCAATTTAAGGCTAGCGGTCCTGTTTTAACTGTTTTTAAAAGCTTACTTTGAGTTGCTTTTGTTGAAATATTACCCAGGGTTAGGTTTATATCTACAGCAATAAAGAAAAGATTAATCATCTTGAACTTTTCTGAAAAAGTACTCATTGTAATGATTTTAAAAAATTGCAGTCACATAAATTTCTGTTTCTCAGTCAGTACGGAGCTTTGAATTTTGGCAAACGTTATGCACTTGGCCTCAGTGAGTGAGAAGAGCAAAAAACAGCTCCTCTGAAATGAGTTTCAGAGGAGCAGTAGAAGAGTAATCGTTCTTAAGCCTCTTAAAAATGAAGGCAAGCTGCTATGACCCTTATCCCTTACCAATTCATTTCCAACCTACCTGCTCTTTTAATATTCTTCTTGCTTCCTCCTCTGTTTCGAATGTAACGAACCCATACCTGCTTTAACCATACAGAAGAAATAAAGTTTTTATTCTATCAGTGATAATTGAAGATAAGCAAATTTAAATTTTATAATTAGGGGAAAGAAAGCCCAGCTCAAATTATAATAGTTTTTGAGATAAAGATAGTAAATTCAAAATGCAAAATATTAAAAAATGAAGCTTGAAAAAACAATACGATACATGTAAAATGTAAGAAAGATCATGGCAATTTAACTTTGTTGAAAAGAAAAAAAAATAATTCTGTCACTGTCAGGGAGTAAATCGTTAAGGGTCGGTATTCTTTTGAACAGTAAAAACTTTTTTCAAAATTTTCAAAATCAGGAAGAGGCCAAATAAACATTTTTTTTGGTGGGGGGCTGAATGTGTTTTCTAACAGAAGCAACATCTCCATTAAATTTCTTATAACTTTAGTACCGGTATGTGGTAGATTTATTTGTGCTGATTACGAATCAAAAATAAAAGCAATAGGTCACCATGCTTATTTGAGATGCACCGAGGCATTTTCAAAAACAAGGAACATGCATGTTCTTCAAAAAAAAAAATCACCTGATTTATCATGCAATAAGTATAGGGAAAGCTCAAATAAGTAAATGTGCTTCTAAAATAGTATTAAATGCTCTTGATTGATTTGTCTAACTTTCACATATGGGGCTGTCCAGCCTGTATGAGCCGTAAATGCCAGAAACTTTATATTGCACTACAGGTGGAAATATTCATGTCAAGGTCGTAACTTGCCGAAATTGATTTTTTGACAGGTTCACGATCCTTTTGCTCACTATAAGTACCAGCAAAGTTTCAATTCAAGAAAATGTGAAATAAATCGTCATATTTTTAAGGCAATCAAAAGTTTATATAGGGCTTACTGATTTTTGAGCGTTTTACTCCCTGACAACCTTTGACGGAGTGTAAAGAAAAGGTGTCATTTTAATCCTTAAAGCATGGTACGGTATTTGCAAATTACAAAAGTGAAAATGACAAAGAGGTGGCATACTACGGCTGGTTTGGGATGGACGGTTACATACATGTATGTGACCCGTCATATCAAAAGGTACCTTAACGGTGCCAAAATGAAAATTGATTTTGTGGTCTCATCTAAAAGATTATAATTATATTTTAAGCTTTAAAATGACGACTTGCTTTTGGTTAATATTGGATAATCAATTGCAAAGTTACATCCAACTATAGTTCTGAGAAAATAAAGTTTCTAAAGTACTGGTAAAACTTGAATGGAGTAATGATTTTATCTCGGTTTTTAAAATATTTGTATTATGCCTGTGTCTGCATAATCGTTTGCGTATAACACAGCAATGCAATGCTTGATTATCAAACATAGTAGGCCTACACCATTTGTTTAATGTACACTGAAAATTGAGTACGGTACGCAAAATGGGTGCATACATGGTTATTTTTGAATTTTTACCCCAGGATTTTTACCATGCATGAAACAAATCGGTATCCCACACTTGTTAGCAACTGCTTCTGTGAGAAATTAAAACACCTAGAAATGTTTCTGAGAGAACGTACTTACACAGATGACTTACCCTTTTGATACACCAGCTCTATCAGCAATAATTTTTGTTTCTTTTACATGACCATAAGCACTGAAGAAATTTTTTAATTCTGCTTCACATGTCTGAAAAAGAAAATGTTAATGAACAGTGAGTTTCTGATTTGGGTTTCATTTGTTATCGGATGATAATAAATGAAACTTCATGAATCCAAAACCAATGTACATACATAGTCTCATGTGTCTAGTGGATTGAACAGTACAGCACTTTGCAGGTGCGTAGCCAGGATTGCGTACCCGGGGTGCGCAATAATTAAAACGGTGACGGATCCAGGGGGCCGCTAGCACCTGCATATACCGGATTGTTTTTCAATATCAGATTTTGAAACTTCCATTAAACAAGATGGTTCGCGAACCAGTAGTCTCGCCTGCGTATCGACCGCCTACTTAATTAATCATTCAGTTGTGGGGTGGATCCCAAGGGAAAGGTCATACAACGGGTCACCATTGGCACTTTTGATTGCTGGTCCAAGACACACAATTTGACACCTTAATCTTTGAAGTAGGACAAAGTTAAACATTTGACCCCAAGGGAAAGGACGTACAATGGGGTCACCATTGACACTTTTGATCTCTGGTCCAAGACGAACTATTCCCACCTACCCACCAAATTTCATGAATGTAGGGTGCACGGTTTGTAAAATATGCCATTTAAAGCATTTTTCGCATAAATTATGCAAATTAGGTACTTAATTAGCATATTTTGCGAAGAAAATGTTGCTGGATCTACATCGCATACCTACCAACATTCTAATTTCAGAAAGAGGGACAAATGAGAGAAAATGTTTAAAATGAGGGACATTTCTGAATTTCCTATACATATTAAACTATGTAGAGATATTTGCAAAAAGAGGGACACTTACTAAAAACACAGCATTTTCAGGCATTTAGTTTAGGTCAAAAGAGGGATGTCCCTCCAAAAGAGGGACAGTTGGCAAGTATGAGATCGGCACTAGGTCTACCCAGTCACCAAATATCATCAACGTAGGGCATGCGGTTTTTGAGATACGCTCCGGACCGCGGACGGCGGACAGAAATTTGCATTGCTATGTCTCTTTCTGAAAATTTTCAGGCGAGACAAAAACTAAAAAACTTGAATTTTAACTAAAGCTCCAAAATTTCTTTTTAATTTTTTTATGCCCTTATTAGCGTATAAAAATATGCAGATTTCAAACCCGTTAGGGTTGGGGTTCAACCCCAAACTAAAAAGATATTCTGATTATTTTAAAGAACTACTTTTTTATTTTTAATTATGCATTGAAATATACAGGCGACAATCCCTGGACAAAATTGAGTACAAAAATAGTACAACATTCCTAAAGGTTCACATTTGGAACACAATTATAGTACAGTTTTAGTACAAATATAGTACGAATTTGTGTACTATAAATGTACTCAAATTGTACTTAAATGATGTTCCAAATGCGCACTTTAGGAATGTTGTACTATTTTTGTACTCGATTTTGTCCAGGGATACCATGGATGAATACCCCATAAAATCCTTAAAGATAAAAAGACAATTTATTGTGTATCCTGCGTCGTCTGATATTAGCCTTCTATCTCAGAACTGGCTATTTAGGGTGGATCGAAAGGATGTTTCTGCAAATTAGAAACTGAATTTAGAGACACATTAAACAAGTTAAACTTCAAACACTGAGCAAAATGGTTTTTGTTTTCAAGGAAATCGGACATACGGTTGTTTATTGGGAACCTTCATTTTAAAATGTTATTGTACATGTAGAGTAGACCTGTAGTGGTATTATCTGCATACTAATATTTCAATACACAACCTTTAAAAATCTTAAACAAAGCAGGACCAATCATGAAAAACAGACCACTTTTGTCAAGGCCATTAAGAAAGACCCAGTACTGGAAAGACCACACAATTTGGCACAAGCCCTGTAATAATAATATCAGCATAATTTTACCTTTTTCTTTTACATTTAGGTGCAGTAATGTATCTCTTGGTACATGTGGTCGTGGGATCGTGCAGTTCTTGAAAAAAAAAATGAATGGAACAATTGCCATTGAATGAAAAAAAATTGTCAAAAAGACACAATCCTGCACCTCACTCTTCTTTTATCGTACCAAGGTACTGCACTTGCTGTAAATCTGCCCCATTGCACTGCCATTAGGCTAATGAAATGAAATGTTTAGTTTAGGCCTAGTTCAATTTCCCTGTCACATTTTTAGCGAAATAGGAGGTGATTTCATTATACGTTATTTTTGAAAATTTCTTTATTGTAGAAACTTTCTTTAAAACTCAAAAACAGTAGTTAATCAGTCATACTAAACTTTCCTATTCTTCCTCATGCTAAAATACATGTACAGCTAGCCCAGCAGGCCTACATAATAGGCCTATAATTAAAGTGCTGGTTTTTGCTTTTCGGTCTATGTACTTTTCAGTAAATTGGATGAAATTGTTGACATTTTAGTGAAAAATAATGAAAAAATAACTGACATATTTTTCAAATAATTATTTTTTTAGCGGCAAGGATATCCATATGAAGGGAAACTAATCATGATTTCGTTTCATTAGCCTTATATGCATTGCTTATATGTCCATACCGTAAATCAAGTTTTCATCATTCTTACTGAGCAAGATTTTGAAACTATAATATATTTGCTACCTCATTTTAAAGGGCATTGGACAAAATTTTGAAATTTTGTTTGTGGATGATTAACACTGTGTGTTAGAAAATAACAGTCAATTACCAGATATCGGGAAAAATTTTGATTAAAACCTTC
>JXSR01S007447.1:60299-73828 GCA_000969725.1 Ophiothrix spiculata
AATATTATTTTAAATTTTACAGAAAAGCTTGCCATTACTTCGTCAGACATTACAGAGGTCTGGAGCGACCACACTTCAGGGCATCAATCCCCATGCACTCTCCACCGCTTCAGCACCTAACGCCGCATCGTCGGCCAAGAGTGCCAAAGCTGCCACTGTCACTGTCGGCTCATCAACCAAACAATTAAACCTGATATCGACGGCAGCGACAGGGGCTCATGGAGGCGCAGCTGCTGGCGGGAAGACCGCAACCATCAACGTGTCTGCGCAGCAACTTGAGCAGATCGTGCAGAGACACGGTAAAGCCGGGCTGCAGCAATTGCAGCAGCTGGCGGCAAAAGCTAAGGCTCAGGTAAACAGTAAGGTGATTATGTCCAAGAGAATGCTGAATTGGTTTTAATATGTTGTAGGCTTTTGTTATTCTTTGCTGCTGGAAAAGTACATTTATTAGTCCCAGATACTGATAGACTTTAGTATGTTTCAACCGTAGATAAAGGGAGAAGGTCACTCTGGTGTTATGCAAGTTATGCCAATAATGGGGCAAGCTCCACAAGAGCTTGGAATGTACTTCGATGTTCATTCCAGGAGTGGAATTTGTGTCTCCACGATGATACATCAGCCAAATGTGGATTCATGCTACGTATTCAACTGTGCATGTCTTTGTGCCTATGCGCTATACCTACGCGTGTGTTAGTGGCACACTCGTATCAGTTGGTTCTACATCCATAGAGTACATGCATCCCAAACTCTTGTGAAGCTTGCCTCATTGGCAATTTCTTTGGACACTGATGTTGGTCAGGTATGCAAGTTGTTAAGCAACATTGAAAGTAAATGAGATATGAAAACAAATAGCAGCTTGGCAAGAATGAAAAAAAATAATCTTGTTTCAACACTCTTTTTAAATAAAAGAAGTTTCAATATTAAGATAAGATCTGTTAAATGTACTTTTCCATTTGCATGGCTGCTGTGATAAATTGATGAAAATGGCAATGTTTTTGACAATTGATGTTGCAGGGTCATGTATGATGTTTGTTATTACTTCAGTTGTGAACCCATGTGAATATTTTTGCATTTCTTAAGTTTTGTTATTGTAGTTGATATCATATTATATAGAGTGAGTTTTTTTAAATTATTACCTCACCATATTTCGGGAGTGTATTATTATTTTACATTAGCTGGAATGGAATGCAAATGTACTTAACAATTGAAAGTGACGTGTATGTTGTCAAAAGTTTATGCTTAGGGTGCACTTCAAAACTCAACCTGTGCTTGACTGCCTATACTTTGATCAATACCAAATAGGCGAGCCTCTTCACATCGTACATTGATACAGATAAGTGTGTGCATAGCTGAACACAGCACAAGTGCAGGAGACGCAGCTCAAGTTGTACATGTGACTCGCGCATCAGTATCTGCGGCGTGGGATTATGTCTGCTTGCGGATGAAGAAAAGCCTCATACATGTAATTCCCGCCTATTTAGTGTTGATCAAAGTATAGAGCTGGTGGTTCTGGCCAGTTTCTGCTGTTCTTAACAATGGCAAAGTTCTGTCGGTTCCAAGTGGTCAGTTGCCAGTGATTTTTGAAAGGGTTCATTTGACCATTGAGATTTTGACCTGTTTCTGTGGCTTTTGCTATGCCTTAATTGAGCTTAGTGGTTAGTGTAGTCATTATGTATTATTCAGTGGTAACACTAGACTAAGAATCAGTCAATTTTGAGATGTTTGACTTATTCATGGTTTATTCAGAGTCTTGTCGATATGCATCGATCGATGCCCATCAACGCGCAGTCTTTACATGGCTATGCACAAGGAATAGTGCGTGTTGAAGACTGCGCGTCGATGGACGTTGTACGATATAAAATTTGATGCATATCGACAGACTCTGAATAAACCATAAGAGGGTTACAGATTTTTCAGCCAAGTAATTTCTTATGGAAAGATAGCATATATCAGACTAAATTTATGGGCCAGAATTTCTAGTTTTGAAAAAATAATTCACATTTCTTAATGGTTTTATTAGAACCTGCAAGCCTATTCATAATGGTAACCATGATTACAATCGCATATATCTTCATTTAAAAAAAAAATGAAGTGTTAATTGGTACTAATTCCATTTCAAATCTATCTGATTATTTTCAAGGGTCAACCACAAGGCCAGTTAGTGACAACCACCATCGGTGGTCAAACTAAAACCATCTTCCTACCACACAATGCCATCATTGGTGCACAAGCCCAACTGCAGGCAGCTGCAGCAGGCAAATCAGGTCCGACACCAAAGGCTTCACCCAGCCACTCCAGGGCCAGGTCTGGAGGAACACCCTCCAGGAAAGACAAAGGCAAGAGTGATAGTGCCGCCACTCCTGCATCGTTTAAGTAAGTACTGCATGCTTACTATGCTCTATAAACCTTGAAGTACGCAACAAGAAATCAGACTCTGTTACAAGATCCATAGCATATCCCTTGTATTCTTCAACATTGTAAACTGGTGGTTTTGTATTGTGTAAGAGACTAGTAATGATTGATTTGGATTGATTAAAGCCGAATCACTGCATAGTAATATATTTTTACATGAATTCTTCATAATTTTGGTATTATTTTGGGCTAATTGTTTTGATAACACATGGACAAACATTATAAATAAATTAATTTGAATATTCAGCAAGATTTGGTACCTTGTTATGATTTGAGAAATATGGACTATTTTACTTCCCGTATGGTCATATTGGTTTTTGTGCGTTAATCGGCTACTTGTTGCATACTTCAAGATTTACAGAGTATATGAATATTCACACAGATTCACTCAAAATGTTCCTATCATATGTCAGTTTCTCTTGAAATGAGCCACAGACTAAAGACTGGACATTACACAGTTTGCAATCCAAATTTATGAAAAATGGCAGCTATTGCAGATAAGACTTTCTTGCACTCACATCATAGAAGTTACAGCCTCTTAAATGCAGTCATTTTACATTGGAGACACAATATGCAAATGGAAAGGCAACAGGCATGAAATTCACCCTTTGCATGGATTTTCCATTCGCAAGAAGAGCCTTGTACCTTAATTGGTAGACTCAAGCTCATATATGCGTCAAGTATGGCTCATACACAGTTAGATGCAGACTCAACTGTACACCCATAAATTTCAGTGCATTCCAAACGAACAGCACAGATGTATTAAAGCCCTGGGGGGGGGGGGATTCAAATTTAAAAATGATAAATATGTCTAGGTCTACTGAACTGATTTTGAGCAAAAAATGGGCCTTTAAAACTGAGGGGGCTAGTGAACTGAAAACATTGCCAAAAGTAGCCATCTGATATAAAAAAAATTATAAAAAAAGTTTTTGATCAATTTCTGTAGTTGGTGCTAAAATGTATTTTTCTTCAAAATGAGGGTCTAAAGAACTGAATCATACTAAAAATAGGGGTCTGATGAACAGCCTGGAGGCCTGAAAAAGGGGTCTTGATCGCTGGACATAGGTACCCTGCTCATACACGTGAGTGAGCCCCCTGGGATTAAGCAGCAAATTCATTCCCCAGACCAAGGCTCTACCCGCAAACCTTGCCCCATGGAAAGGCCAAATGACATATCTGTTTGGAAAGAACCTGGGCTCCATAGTAGTCCTGCACAATATACATTGTAGCCGGGAGAATTTGGTGCAGATTTAAAGTGTGGGCGTTTGAATGTCTTGGGCGAGCAAATGCGTTTGGACGTAAAGCCGTAAACAAATGGTACGAAAAACAGAACACAAAGAAAAGTGCATGTTTTCAATATTCACGCAAGATGCTACGTATATCAGCAAAAGTCTGAATGCCATGCAGGAATAAAAATGGCACTGAGGCTATCTCCTCTATATAAAATATGTGCTTATATTTTTTTTTACTGGTGTTTTTAAAGAGTTGTACCTCAGATCGTAAACCAGTCATACATCATTAGGTCATTATTGACCAAAGTGGTTTCAGACATTGGCCTCAAAAATCAATTAAAGTGTACCTGAAGTGTACTATAGATCCTTATATACTCAAAGATTATTTTTTCTGTTATTTAATATTGTTACAAAGTTGTCAGGGGCTGAAACATTTTAAAATAAATCAAGCATCGGTTATAAAAGCATTTGATTGTGACTGATGGTTTTGTTTAACAATTAACCCTTTGAACCCGACGAGCCGGTAGCCGGTATACCGGCGCAAGCATCGGTTATAAAAGCATTTGATTGTGACGGACGGTTTTGTTTAACAATTAACCCTTTGAACCCGACGAGCCGGTATACCAGCATGTACCATATTCCTGATGAGGTAGGTGGTTTGCTGGCTTTTAGTGCAAGTGTCAGGAACTAAGCTTGAACCGATGCATCGTATCGGGCCGATATTACACCCTATCGGCAAAACATCGTATCGGTAAAATCACCTGTCTTTGCCGATGAACTTTACCGGTGTTTTGATTTAAGCCTTGCTAGGCTAGGCCATGTTTTTGATCAGCTGATGATGCACTAAAACATCGTATGGGCAAGGTGACAGATAAAACCGTGGCCCTGCCTATGATTTTGATCAGCTGATGATGCACTAAAAGCGTGGCCTAGCGCTAGCTGGGCTATGCCACGTTTTTGATCAGCTGATTATGCACTAAAACATCAGTATCGGCTATCGTAATGGAAAGGAAATGGAGCCATCGGTTCAAGTTTATAAGGATCCTGATGTGCCTGTCTACAGGCATGGGCAATATTCAATGGCTTTGTTTACATCAGAAGATGTCAATGAATCATTGAAACTTTGGTCGATAGGTCAATTTGCTTTTATTTACATGATAGAAGTGAATATTTTCTAAGTATGTTAAAGCTTTATAGTGATTTTAAACTGTCAGGTTGGCCTACAGATACATGTGGAATGGCCAGTGTTCAAAGGGTTAAAATTTTTCTCTCTGAACAATTTTGTATGTAACTGTCATTTTATTATTTTGATAGGGACGATGATGACATCAATGATGTGGCTTCCATGGCAGGTGTCAATCTGTCAGAAGAGAGTGCTCGCATTATGGCTACTAACGCAGAATTCATCGGGACACAAATGAGGTCTATCAAAGAAGAGAAATTCCTCATTCAAGACCCTCTCCACCAGCATGTTAATAAATTATGTAAGTACAGAGTAAATTATCAATCTATTGATTATTCTTATGCATTTCAGTCACACAATGCATCTGGATCCAATAATCAATGGATCAATAATTTATTTTCAAAGCCTGAACCTCGGTATCTGCCATTAGGACCATCCACTTTAATGCAACTCATATTAGGGTCCAGTTTTAGTTGTACCCTGATATAATCCAGGTACATTGTATATATGCGTATACGGCAGAATTTGAATTGAAATTTGTGCTATTGTACCAGTGTTCCGTCAAATGTCAACAAAATTTGAAATTGAAAGACTATTTACAGCTGCTTCATTAATTTTCTAGGCCAGCAGCTTTCGTGCTCGGAATTATGCATGCATGTCTATTTAAAATAAATTGTTTGGAGGGTATTAATATCTACCAAAGACAAACCCGATAAGCTAAAAAAATAAAAAAAGTCGTGGGTGAAAGGAGGCGCTTCATTTTAACACTTTATAGTATTGTTTTTAATTGACTAAATTAGGCCTTTGGATATATTAATTTTAATTACATTCTAAAATTTAATTAAGTATATAAAACAAATATATGCAGATTTTTTTTCAGATCTCTGGATTAAAACTATGGTCCTTCAGTGACTAAAATTAATGCTATTTTACTTTGTAGAATTATAGTTAACACCTTGTCACTAGAAAAGCTTGAAAATGTGTCTTTCATATGTTACTGGGTCTTCAGCGTTCAAATTTTTACGTGGTATTTCGAACACTGGACCTTTTATTTTAGTTTATCATGTCCACTGATGACAATCAGATTGTCAAGAGATAAAGTACATCAAGAATATACTGCAGCATTGTCAGATTTTTAATTTTTTGTTTGGTAAAAAAATAGTATATACCTTTCATTTTAAAGTATATGCCCAGTGATGACAACCAGATGCCTTATTCTGAGGCTGACCCATGCTGGTAGACGATTCTCTCAGGCTCTAGTTCTTCTATATCTTCCTTCTGTATCTAGTTCTCTCATCATTTCTTATCTTGGAGAGTTTTGTCATGCCATGTAGTGAGTTGGCTTGTGAGTAGAAAACTGGGATCTGAGGGCTCCACTTGAACAATTATTCAATATAAATAAAAGTTTATCATAAGAAAAACAGCACAAAATCTGCACGGTTTCAAGTGTCTTGAATGACTCTCATCTCAGAATGATTGTTTACCCTTCTCGGTTGGACAATGACCACCAATAGAGGGCTCTCTCTATATTGTATGAAATTTAATGACTTTATTACCCAAATGAACTTGACAACCTGCTGACCAGTGCCACAAGCAGATTTGATATGCCACAACATTGTCTCTTACCTACTCATGACAAAGTCGGACGTGATTTGAAAACCAGTGCTAACTGAAATAGGCCTTGTGTCCATTTGGCATAACTTGCACTATGCAGGGATGTCTGTGCAAGGTTATTGACCTTTTGCATGGGTAGGGAAAGCCCCATTCTAACTGCATCATACTGTAAACGCCAATATTTTCGCGCTCAGTAATTTTTGCGCACGGCCAATTTTGGACCATTTCGCGTGTTTTTATTTTTCGCGCACATAAATATTGGGCTAGTATGGAATTTCCTTTGCAGCAAATACACATAAATTTTCGTGGTGCATTTATTTCCGTACTTTCATTTTGCGCGAAAAGCGCGAAAAAAAAGTAGCGCGAAAAATACCACTTATACAGTAAATGGAAACATGTACATAGTAAATTGTTCAACTATAATTGTTCCTGCTGAAGTGAGTTTCAATAGGGGAATATTAAATGGACACTGTCCACATAATTTCATGGCCTTTAGTGGTATTTTGGACTTGATCAGGGGAGGGCACACACATTTATCCCAACTCTATTTGGATGTCAGTCCAGATGTATGATGTGTGTTTGGCAATAAATGTGTTCCCTGTACGTAATTGATCACTGTGTCCACATACTTTCATGTCCTTTCATGGTACTTGGACATAACCATTACTTGTTAGGGACACACACATGTCCCTACTAGATTTGGTGTCAAAGGTCATCTAGGGGTCAATTGAAGTCATTGCCAACATACACTATTGATCACTGAGTTCTATTTGTTAACTCAATTTTACCTTAGACCAAGTTCAAGCCTCTCTACAAGTGACTGATCAGGCTAAGGGTAAAAGGGTCAATGGAATTTCGTCAGTTTTTACAAATTTTTATACACTTCTTTATCTCTTTTCATTAGAATTCAATTACATCAAAAATGTAGCCATATATTGTCTTCATTTTTTAAAATAGATAAATTGCTATAGGTTCTAAATGACTAAATCTGACAAAAACACTTTTTATAATGCTTTTGCCTATCTGTGTACATATGTAAATCAAATCATTTATATTTGTAATTTCCAAAGGAAGTTTATACATTGGACAAGTCAAGTGTACAACTTCCTGATATATGGAACAGTCATTATTTTACAGAATCGTCCTTTTATGTTATTAAATTCAGGCAAAATTCTAAACTGTTTACACATTTTTTAAATGTTAATATTTCCAAGTCACAGAAAATGGAAACTGTAAAGTCACAAGTAAACTAGCTATTATGCTTTGGTATATAATTTGTGCATCAAAGTCACAAGTTTGATACAGTTTAAAAAAAAAGTAAACTGCAAATATTTTTAGTCTAGATGCCCAGTGATGACAACCAGATGCCTTATTCTGAGGCTGACCCATGCTGGTAGATAATCCTCTCCTCTAGTTCTTCCATATCTTCCTTCTGTATCTAGTTCTCTCATCATTTCTTATCTTGGAGAGTTTTGTCATGCCATGTAGTGGCTTGGCTTGTGAGTAGAAAACTGGGATCTGAGGGCTCCACTTAAACAATTAATATTGAATTTATTCAATATTCTATAAACATATCAGCAGAGTGTATCCATGATGGGGTCTATGATAAGTGTTAGCGGCCATGAAACGAATGCAAATACCACTGTGAATGTTGGTTGATAGTTATTGACTTAACTTTTAAGTGCAAAGTCATGTGTCGCTTGATGATACACATGTTGACCATTTGCATGGTTTTGTTGTTGATGTCAAAAGCCCCATTCTAACTGTAACATAAATGAAAACATGTTGTAAATTTTACCGTCAACTCTAATTGCTCCAACCGAAACAAGTTTTGAAAGGAGACTATGAAACATGCACTGTTTGGGTATCCAGATGTCATATCAGTTCAAATTAATAATATTCTGGTATATGTGTGCAAAAAATGTGTTCCCAGAACATAATTGATCACTGTGTCCACACACTTTCATGGCATTTCATGGTATTTGAACCAGTACTGATTTGAATGTAATCAGCACTAGTGTAGGTACACGCACATACCTTTCATATCAAAAGGTATTGATTTTTTGGTCTAATCTGAAAGCTTATAAATTATGCTTTAAAATGACACCTTGCTTTTGGTTATTGGATGTTCGATTGCAAAGTTACATCCAAATTGGTAAACAGCATCAGGCTGACTCAGAAAACTATAGTTCTAAGAAAACCGAGTTTAAAGTTTCTGTACTAGTACTGGTACTGGAGAAAGGATTTTTATCTCGGTTTTTAAAACATTTGTCTTATGTTGAAACCCGATTCTGATGATATTAGAAGTTCGACCTTAGTAGTGATTTTAAACTATGCTCGTAATTTACTATGCCGACCATAAGGTACCTTTAGATATGACGGGGCACATATTAAATTTGGGATCGGGACCCGGGAATTCGAGTCCCGCCCGTGAGAGTCGGGACTCGGGAACAAAAAAATGTTCCCGATTCCCGAAAGTGGTACCAATTTAAAAGTACCAACTTTTCATTTTCGTAGTAGGTGTAATTGAACTTACATTTTACGTATGCAAGCTGTAGTAATCCATTTTAATGTATTTCCAATGATCCGAAAGTAGTGTTGTACCAGCACACGAACGCAAGATTCATGTTCCGTAAGAAATATGCGTTAGACGAAAACACGAAACAAACGAAAGCTGTCCGATAAGATGTCATTTTATCAACAACAAAATTACGCTTCGATCGCGAAAAATGAACCTGTTTTGTTTATATTAGTATTGTCACTAGATGGCGATGTTCTTATTTTCATAAACTACTAACTATCACACTTACACATGCGCAGTTCATAACAAGATCAAATCACCGAGTCACGCGATCTTTTCCCACCGGTACTAGTAGCATTGCATTGGAGCAACGTAAAACTGGGTACCGCTAAAATTGCGCCGTTTACTTCCGGGTTTCATTTGCGTAAATAACATGAAAAAAGCAACATTTGATCTTGATTTTATCGCAATAATCTTTACTTTTCCTTCATTTTATAATATTTTTGGTTGCAACAATGTATTAGTAAAAGTTTTGGTCTATAACAGTTCGAATTATAGTAATGCAGTAACAAATTCTCCATGTAAAAATTGAACTGTGTACACGAAACACGACCAACAAGCTTAGCTAGTGGACAAAAAGAACACAGCGCAACATCGAGCTAAGTCCGAGTTCGACACACGAATTTCACATTGAAAATAATAAAACTAAAGGACATCGTCATTATTTTAAAAACATTTCTTACGGACTAGTGGTTTGGTAAGTCTGAAAATCTGTATCAAATTGTCAAAAAATGACAGCATTACAAGTTGCCATATTCGACAGTCTAACACACATGACATAGTACATGCAATGAAACACAGATTTTGCGTACGTGAACGGCACTCTCATATTTCGGGATTATTTTCGGGAATCCCGAGTCCCGCCCGAAAAACCAACTCGAGTCTCGGGAGCAATAATTCCCGAAACTCCCACCCTTAGCACATATACATAAATGGTCATTGAGTTCTACTTGTCTCTATGCTTAACCTTGGACCAAGTTCAAGCCTCTCTACAAAATGGCTGATCAAGCTAAGGGCCAATGAAATGTAGGCAATTTTTACAAATTTTTAAACTTATCTTTAGCTCTTTTGATTTTTAAAGTACATCAAAATTTATTAAGACTGGGGTAGACTTTCAACTATTTTGGTACTCTTAACTCTCAAACTAATTGCATAAACCATATATAAAAGTATACATTTTTAGAAGTGGATTTTTACCCTGAACATATTGGTGATATCAGTTTTTGATTCTGGCAAAAAATGCCTAAAAACGTATTTGTTGCCCAAAAAATGTTGAATTTTTTTTTGCTTTTTGGAATTTAGAAACAAATGTGTAGGAAGAGTTTTCGCAAATTTTTGATTGTTAATATTTTTTCAAAAGTTGCCAAAAATACGACAAAAAAAAACTAAGATAAAAATCAAAAATTTGAGAAAAACGTTCCTAGACATTTGTTTCTAAATTCCAAAAAGCAAAAAAGTTCACAAATTTCACAAATTTATGCAAATTTTAGTTAAGCTTTCCAGAAATTCTTCAGAAGTGATGGATCTCATCTCATTAGCAACACAGGAGGGACTCAAAAAAAAGGTTTATTGCATTTTTTTGTGGTAAAAAACTGATATCATCATCATGTTCTTGGGAAAAAACGCTTCTAAAAATGCATACTTTTATATAGTGTATGCAATTAGTTTGAGAGTTAGAGTAAAAAAAACAGTTTATGCAATTTGAAGGTCTACCCCAGCCTTAAATAGACAAATTGCTATACATATAGGTACTACCTGACTAAATCTTATGAAAACACTTTTTAACTTTGGTACCACCAGACTTCATCAGGTCACTGATTGATTACATGACTACCCTGGACAAAATCGAGTACAAAAATAATACAACATTTCTAATGTGCACATTTGGAACATCATTTATGTACAATTTGAGTACATTTATAGTACACAAATTTTTACTATATGTGTACCGCCGCGGCAAAAGGGTCCAGTTGTCGGCTCGTACATGTTGCTCCTTGTAGCATATCTAATGTATGGTATTTGTATACATCAGATATGCTACAATGAGCAACATGTAGGAGTCGACAACTGGACCCATTTGCCGCGGCGGTACACATATTTGTACTAAAACTGTACTATAATTGTGTTCCAAATGTGCACCTTAGGAATGTTGTACTATTTTTGTACTCAATTTTGTCCAGGGTAATCTTCACCAATTTTTCAATAATGCTTTGGTTTATAATTACACATTTTGATACAGTCTTGTAAAGAGTAAACTGCAAACGTTTTTAGTACATATGCCCAGTGATGACAACCAGATGCCTTATTCTGAGGCCGACCCATGCTGGTAGACAATTCTCTCAGGCTCTAGTTCTTCTATATCTTCCTTCTGTATCTAGTTCTCTCATCATTTCTTATCTTGGAGAGTTTTTGTCATGCCATGTAGTGAGGTTGGCTTGTGAGTAGAAAACTGGGATCTGAGGGCTCCACTGGAACAATTAATATTGAATTTGTTCAATATTCTATAAACATATCAGCAGAGTGTAATAATAATAATGAGATTTATAGATCGCCTTTTACTAAAGTAGGCAAGGCACTAAAGAAACGGAAAAAGGGAAAAACTACAGTTTAGGATACAGATGAGACTTCAAATGACTTTTAAAAGTAGAAATGTGCTCAAGACCACGGATGTTGACAGGCAATTCATTCCATAGGTAAGGACCAGCAACTGACATGGCACGATCACCATGTTGTTTATTGGAGCGAGGCACATGAAATTTGATGGTTGAGCTGGAGCGAAGAGCATAAGTGGTCTTGTATAACTGAAAATAAGAAGCGAGATACTGATGGGGTCTATGATAAGTGTTAGCGACCATGAAACTAATGCAAATACCACTGTGAATGGTGGTTAATAGTTATTGACTTTACGTTTATGTGCAAAGTCATGTATATGTCGCTTGATGATACACATGTTGACCATTTGCATGGTTTTGTTGTTGATGTCAAAAGCCCCATTCTAACTGCATCATAAATGAAAATTTGTAGTAAATTTTAATGTTCAACTCTAATTGCTCCAACCAAAACAAGTTTTGAAAGGAGACTATGAAACATGCACTGTATGGATATCCAGATGTCATATCAGTCCAAATTAATAATATTCTGGTATATGTGTGCAAAAATGTGTTCCCAGAACATAATTTTCATGGCCTTTCATGGTATTTGGACTTAATTAGCACTGGGTAGGGACACGCCTTACTAGATTTGGGGTCAAAGGTCATCTACGGTCATTTGAGGTCATTGCCAACATATACGTAATTGGTCATTTAGATTACTTGTTTTTCTATATGCTACCTTGGACCAAGTTCAAACCTCTCCAATGGAATTTTGTCAATTTTTACAAATTTTGAAACTTATCTAGCTCTTTTAATTTCTAAAGTACATCCAAAATGTAGCAATAGGCTGGGGTAGACCTTCAACTAACATTAATGCTTTTTGTACTCTAACTCTCAAACAAATTGCATAAACCATATATAAAAGTATACATTTTTAGAAGTGCATTTTTACCCTGAACATATTGGAGATATCAATTTTTGACCAAAAATGTTGATTTTGGCAAAAAATGCCATAAAATATATTTGTTGCCCCCAAAATTTTGTTTTGCTTTTTGGAATTTAGGAAGAAATGAATGTGTAGGAAGGGTTTCCACAAATATTTGATTTTTATTATTTTTTCAAAATTGCCAAAAATAGACAAAAATTGCCATTTTGGTGGCAGCAGTGGGATTTTTAAAATATTTTTTGACCTATTTTTGGCATTTTCAAAAAAACTAAGATAAAAATCCAAAATTTGAGAAAATCCTTCCTAGACATTTGTTTCTAAATATCAAAATAAAAAAGCAAAAAAGTTCAACATTTTACAAATGCAAATATAAGTTAAGCTTGCCAGAAATTTTTGGGGCAGAAATACGTTTTTTTGGCGTTTGTTTTTGCCAAAATTGACATTTTGGGTCAAAAACTGATATCATCATCATGTTCAGGGTAAAAATCTGCTTCTAAAAATGGGTTAATGCATACATTTTTATAGTTTATGAAATTAGTTTGAGAGTTACAACTTACAGTAAAAAGCAGTTTATGCCATTTGAAGGTCTACCCTAGCCTTAAATAGACAAATTGCTTTACACCTGTACTACCTGACTAAATCTTATGAAAAACTTTTTTAACTTTGGTACCGCCAGACTTCATCAGGCCACTGATTGATTACATGACTAATCTTCACCAATTTTTCAATGCTGTGGTTTATAATTACACTATGTATCAAAATGTGATAACAGTCTTGTAAAGAGTAAACTGCAAACGTTTTTAGTACATGCCCATTGATGACAACCAGATGCCTTATTCTGAGGCTGACCCATGCTGGTAGACAATTCTCTCAGGCTCTAGTTCTTCTATATCTTCCTTCTGTATCTAGTTCTCTCATCATTTCTTATCTTGGAGAGTTTTGTCATGCCATGTAGTGAGTTGGCTTGTGA
>JXSR01S007447.1:86884-103321 GCA_000969725.1 Ophiothrix spiculata
TGTTAATAATGACAGTATGCAAAGTGTCATAGTCAAATTCAAACTCCTTATGTCAAAAAATTTTGATTTTCTTTTATTTCTAATTATCGTTGTCGACAACGATAAATACTGCCCTCTATAGTTGAATTTTTAAAATTGGCCTTTTCAGGAGATCTAATGCAAACTTTATTTTAGGTGAAACCTACGTTATGCTACACAAACACTCCTGTGAGAATTAAAGTTTTTAAATTTCAAACAACTTTAATAGAAACAATGCCTTATCCTTAATACTTCTCTGACGGACAACAAAGGCGAAACACTTTTACAATGAAAATTAGCACTGAACAGGTCAGGTCAAGTCACAGGATATTTACATAGACTAGTTTACCAGTCGTTTGTTCGCCTAACTACAGACTTCTTTGATTTATTTGCAATCTATAATGTGAAAAGAATGTTTTACAAACTAATCTTTTGCTCTCTCGTGATATATAGCATCAATAAATATGTTTAGAGAATAGCCTCATACCCAAGATCAACAAACAAAATAAAATTAACTTACGAAACTACCAAGCAGTAAATGATATATTATTATCATTTAACAATAGCATATATCCTTTTTTTGATAACACTTTTGATATTTTACCTTGTCTTGACACTTATTTTATGATTAGTTACAAAATTTTTAGAACAGTAAGTCACTCCTTTTTTTATTTAAAACTTTAATGGGGACCTGACCAGCGGTCAAATTGCTAGAATTTTCACATAAACACGCCTAATAGCATGGTTTACTCATAGATTTAGGGGGAGATACCAGGCTTTGTATACCAGCCCGTGTAATAGCACGTCAGCCATGGAGCTCAAATTGGGGGTATTCGGGTCCACTCAGCTCCCGCCAAAATAAACCCTGAGTGCCGAGACTTGGTTACGCATAGAGACAACCTACGTAAATAATACTTTACGCTATTGATACGCCAACCTGCACGCAAAGCGTGTGTGGGCGTTTCAACATGTGCGCATTAAGTGAAGGTACAATGCATCATTGCTAAGCTATCAGCAAAAACCGGAATACCCCCAATTTTGTCTCAATGCTGGAATAAAAGTGATGGCATGCCTTGTATCTCCCCTGTAAATCTATGGGTTTACTTCACTGGCCAGCAGCTAATCATCACATTGATTGAAACATAAATATATCAAATCAAGAAGAGAACATCATCTGTGTGCATCTCATAGATATGGAGGGGAGATTCTGGGCTCTGCTCCATTTTTATTCTGGCAGGGGGATCAAATTGAGATTATTCAGATTATTTGCATTATTGCATTAAACACATTAAGGCATGTTCTTGCATAATTAACAAACATGACCTTATCAAATTCTTATTAAGATATAAAAGATAGCTGCAGAATAAGTGGTGTGATGATAGTTTGATTAGTGAATGTACAAATATTTTTATTATTTTTATCTTGCAGATTCCACGCATAAAGCGAGTCAATCTCCGAGATGTGCTGTTTCTTATGGAACAAGAAAGAGAGATGAAGAAATCCCAGTTGCTCTACAAATCTTTCTTCAAATAATGTCATCATGGTGTCTTTGTAATTATTAGTACATTATGTATTATTTGCTTCTTCCCTGAGATTTAATCTCGGGATGTCATTTCATTTGGAGCTGCATTTGGGATATGTAAAAGAAAGTCGTATCTGCAATGGCTGCCTTAAGTTATATTTATTTGACACCCAGTCACTAGAATGGGAAAAATTCCCAAAAATGTCCCTGCCATATGTCAGTGGCTCTTGAAATAGCCACTGACCCATGACTGGATATAAAAGAGTGTGCAAACCAAATTAATGACAAATGACAGATATTGCAGATACGACTTTCTTGCACTCACATGACAATTTGGGATACGGTATGTAAAACAAATCTGAAATCATTGCAGACAAAAAGAAAGACAGAAAGTGATGAGGTTGTTAGGCCAAATGACATGTAGGCCTACCAGGTGTTTTAAAAAATGGTTACATATAGAAAAACGATCGTGTGCTAAAACTATAGTAGTTGGAGAAATGAAACTTTGCATAAATTATATTACATTAATAACCTGCGTAATAGCGCGGTCCAATCCAATAAGATTATTTCTACTTTTACGCAAACAACTGCGCGGTCATTATCAGGTAACAATGACTTATAATGACCCGCGTATGTGATGTCATTAGCGCTGAATGCATTTCCTTATAAAACGCCAATCAAGTGCGCGTATGCACTACAAACACGCGCGTTTAACATATTACGCGATGATCGTCATGCCTGGACTGATCAAAATTCTCTTATAGGGATAAGATGATCTTTAAGTAAGAAATAAGTTTAATTAAGTATTTCTTTATAAAATCTCGCAAAAAGGGATTTAAAAATGTCAAAAGACGGTTATTAATGACAATAATAACTTTCCACCATCTTGTAATTCGGTCATTGTTTAAAATCGTTGGTGTTTACTTTTGTGCCTCCTTTTTAAACAATGACCTCAAAAAAGATGTTATTATTGTCTAATTCATCTTCTAGATACTTTTGAAATTGGGATATCACTGCGTTATTAGTTTTTGAGTTATCAACAAAGGTAGATCTATGTCAGAAATGCATTTATTCAAAATTCAACAAAATACATACATGTTTTGTGATATTCAAATGTGCATTCTTTTTTTCTAAATGATTGTGTAAAATCAAACTTTATATTAAACCAAATTTGGTACAATTTTAAATGAATAATAATTGAACTCTCTTTCAGTATTATGCAAATTAGGGATACCTTCATTCTATGCATTCAAGAATGAGTTATTTATATTGAACCTGTCAATCAAGTTGTGTCGCGTAAGTTGAAAAATACACATAAAGCATATTCAAATTTTCATGGGGTAACATTAATTTGTTAACTGTTTAAACTGCAAATTTGTGTAAATAAAAACTGCATAGATATGACCCTATTAATAGCAAAAGTCTGATCGGCATTTAGACCTGAAGTAATTTAAAACGTCATAATTACATAACAGCTTGTTGCCGATTTTCATGATTTTGGTATCAATGGGAAAAAGAGACCCTACCCTATACTATACTTTGATCAACAGTAAATAGGTGGGAATTATGAGGCTTTTCTTCATCCGCAAGTAAACATAATCCCAGTTACACCGCTTCGTAGATACTGATGCGCAAGTCACATGTGTAATGCGCTCTGCGTCTTTTGCAGTTCTGCTGTGTCCAGCTACAAACGTGCTTATCTGTATCAATTCACAATGTGAAGAGGCCCACCTATTTGGCGTTGATCAAAGTATATGGTATAAAGCAACCTAAGTTTAGTTCTGTCAATTTTAAGTTCACATGGGGTTGAATGAGGGTTGAAATTACATCAAAAGAATATGCTTACGATTTTGTTGAATTTTGAAAAAATATTTTGTGACATAGGTATCTATCTTTGTTGATAACTCAAAAATAATAAAGCTGTGATATTAAAATTTTGCAAACATCTAGCAAACATACCAACTGCTATACTTTTGTAAACAATCATTTTCCAACATGTAACCATTTTTCGGGACACCTGGGCCCTATTTCATAAATTTTAGAATCAACCTAAGTCTTAATTGTAGGATTCGTCCTATCTTTTGTTAGATGAAAAAAATTCAGAAAAAGTCTTTATTTTAAATTCTTATATGTAGTAGATGATGGTAATAATAATTGCATTAATATAAACTCAATATTTTAAATTCTATCCAGAGATCAAATGAACAATTCATCCTAAGTTTCATGACTTAGTTTGATTTTAACTTTTATGAAATAGGGCCCAGGTATGTATTATATGTGGAATACCTTTCACTATAGACAAAAAATAGTTTATAGGACAGTTTAAACAGAAATTCTGAGTGCAGGGCCCAATTGTTTGTGAATGCAAGCCCTGCCTTGGATTTTGTTTATATTGTCCAATAAATTATTGTTTGGCCTATAGGATGCAACTGAACCTAAAAAATTGTCTCATATGTCATGACTCATGAAATGGTTCTTCAGGTCAGAACCATTTCAAGAGCTACTTATTCAAGACTGGACACTAGTTAGTGTGCAATGCAAATTCATAAAGAGTGACAGCTTCTGCACATACAATTTTCTCATTGGAGTACAAGAAGTCATACTCATATCTGCAATAGCTGCCATTTTGTGTTTACAAATTTGCAGTGCTCACTGTGTAATGTCCATCCAGTCTTGGGTCTGTAGCTCTTGAAATGGTCCTTCAGGTCATGGTGTCACCTTAAGAACAATTTCAAGAGCCACAAATATACGGGAGACAAATTGTGAGGATTTGTTGTGTTCAGGCCTGGGTTTATAAAGTAATAAATGAATGGCACATTTGGTAGCAACTGCAGATACCACTTTCTTGCACTCACAAAACAAAGTATTGTTTCTGAAGTTACTGGCACAATTTCTTGGTCAGTGGAAACAAATATGTAGGGATATTTTGTATGTAAATGTGACCCATGTCCTGCATTTTTGTTGACAATGTGTTTACACCAAGTAAGTTTTATAGGGGAACAGGTTTTCTCCGCCATTTTGATTTCACCACCACGTAAATCCCATGGGACGGCAGCCATCTTGGATTGTCGCTCATTTTGGATTGTCACACATTTTACAGCTCCGCGTGCCACACTTCGAAGGTCTTCGCGACGGATTAGCGGGAAAATTGGCATACTTTGATCACAGCAAGGCGCAATATAGCTACTTGAAACGCAGACACGGTTTGCGCGTGAAACAAAATGCAAACGCTGTGTGTACGTCAAATGAAGATTTACGCGATCTGCCTGGATATCGGGCCAAAATCTGAGTATATCCGGAGGTATAATAACTCTGCTCCATAAGCAACACAAGATGGCGGAGAAATTTGGTTCCCCTATAAAACTTCCTTGGTTTACACTGTTGGAGGAATTATGCCACTGACTTACGTCTCTGAATGTGTTCCTATGAAACAAAATGTGGCAAATTATCAATTATATGTTTGAGTTCACAAATATGATAGTAATTTCTGTAGTAGTATCATACTTTCACCATTGTAGGGGTAGAATTTTGCAGAGGGCTAAAAGAGTCCACTTTGATTCTCCCAGTTAGCAAGAGTCTTTCGGTATTCTTTTATTCAGTTTCTCTAAATTTTTGTCAGTTTGCAGTAATTAAATGGGGTTCTGTGGATTCATTCAGGGGAGACTTTTGCCAGAGTGGACTCTTGGACTCATGGTAAAATTCTAGCCCTATATCTCAGAAGTGTGACCTGTAGACCATTTGTTCAGTAAAGTTATCAATTGGCTTGTAGCTAGTCAAATGGACTTGTTTATGTTTAATTATCATGTTCAATAATTTATAATACGATCCAAGATCATGAGATCAAAAACACAAGGTGTAATTTATGTAAGGAGAGTTTATACAGAGAATGCAATATAGAGTAAAGTTAGATAATATGTGATGACTCACCCCGAAAAGGGGGACTTTGCAACAAAAAACATTTTAAGATATGGGTGGAAAAAGGCAGCATAAAATAAAGCAAATAATAAGAATTTCCAGCAGATTTTCTGTTGTAAAATGTGATCGCCTTGATCAATTTCAACAAGGTGTCATTTTAAAGCTTGAAAAATGCTGCAACAGATGAAATGATAAAATCAAAATTGATATCATCTTCAAAGTCCCCCCTTTCGGGGTGAGCCATCACACATTTGCCAGCACAAATAGTGGAATATGGTACATTTTATGTAGCTTATGAAATTGGACAATATTGAATGCGTTGTTTCAAATGGCTGGGCTTATTACTAACAGGGTTATAGTGTGGCTACGCAGGTCGGCACCGGTCTGGAGTTGCCAGCACCGAGCCTAACCAACCGGCACTCAAGGGAGTTTTTTTGTCTTGCTGGCCGGCATTTAAATGACAAATTGATTGTCACCTAAATGCAACCCTGATTACTAAGTAGCCAAATATATGTCAGTAGTACTTTTATGTTGTGGTTTCAAAATCTGTCTAAAGTCAACCTTCGAAATGAGCTCCCCGTTTCGCGGGGTTTTTACTCATTAACACGTGTTGTCAAGTAGTACTCTGCGCCGTACGCTACCCACTGCAATTCACGCAGTTAGATGTGATTGGTTGTTGCAATGGCAAGTGAAAAAGTGTTACTACCAAAAATTTGGAATCATTTGTAGAGAAAAAAGGAACAACTTTTGGTTGGGATCTCTTTTGTTTATGTTGATTCGTACCTTGGATTTTAGAAAAGAAGTCAATTTGTTATTCAAATATTATTCTTCACAAGGAAACAAAATGAAAGAAAATTTTCACAAATGTCCATCTTCAGTTTTCAATTACCCATGGATCATATTCATTTGTAAGTTTGAATTCATTGGAAAATGGGCAATTTGGGCTGTTTGCGCAGCTTCTCTCTGATTTAATGGCAAATCAGGAGGTCCTTTACAGTAATTCCATACATGTGCATTGTGCAGTCAAATGGGGTTTTTTTTGCTTTTTTTCTGAAAATGAACTTGATCACTTTTAGCAATAAGGACTTGCATTAGGCCAAAAAAAATAAATTGTTTGTTTGCCCTCCAATGGAAAAATTAAAATTTTGTGTCTGTTGGTCGGTCGGTCGATCTTTCTTTTTTTTACTGTTCACAGTTATTTTAAAGAATGATGTCATTCCATTGATTTTATCGTGAATACCAAGCAATGCAGGGCTTAATCAAAGATTGTGGGTCATTATTTAGAGGAAATATAATATGCATTTTATACTACTAAATGTGACTTTATACTGCTAAATTTTACGTTTCCCATCGAAAATATTGAGTTTGCATATTTTACATGTTTGAAGGAAAAAAACCCCACTAAAATACTGACCCAAATTTTTGGTATTTTAGGGTCGGTCGCGGAGGGCCAACAAACATATTTTTTCGGCCTTATATCATGAATTCTCTAATTTTACTGCTATATTGACTTGTTTTGAAGAACTTTTAGTTGTTTGCGATGTGCTGTTGTTTACCAGAATGACAGAGTAATTGATGCATTACCTTGTAAACTTCAGTGTATGCGCTTGACATTGTTTACTTCATGTTTTTACAACCACCATGACACAGCTGAATTGAAGACCCTAGAACTAAAAGGGGGTTAAGTCACAAAATCTTGAAAATTGAGTTGTGTCAATTTACTGCTACAGAATTCTCATTTCTACATTCTGTACAAGTTTTGTAGTAATTTGATGATCAGAACATGTGTAAGAGTCGCTGCGAGATACAGCAATACCATTCAAGACAACTCAGATGATATGATGTTTGTGCCATTTTCTCAGTTTGTACCCAATGTGACTTAACCCCCTTCTGGTTCTAGGGTCCTCAATTTGAACTTCTATTATTTAAATACAGATCAACATACATGTTTCTGACCGTGTTTGTGTGCATGGTAAATATTTTGCAGATGACCTCTCTTTTTGTTAATTGCCATATTAATTAACTTAGTATTTTTCACCTATCTCCTAGTTTCATCTAGCAAAACAAAAACAATATCAGGGATAGAATATATATTGGTGAATGACATAGCAAAATTAGTAGAATTGGCAACCTCAAGGTCGAGTGGATTTTACATCAAAACTTCTAGAAATTTTACTACATCAAAAGGTAGAAACTTGATGGTAGTATTGTATGCAGAATTCTTCATTAACATGTGCATTTTTAAATATTTTTCTGTAATATTTTTCAATTTATGAATCTTATGTTAAGTTTTGGAAGCCAGTCTGCTTGTTTTGCTGTGTCAAGCTTGGAATGTATGATATCTTGTGACCATTATCATGTACAAATGACAAAATCCAAATCAGGTAGAAAGAGATTTATTGATCATCGGTTTGATGCACTGTGGGATACATACTAAATGGTATAGAATGATCAATACTTTGGATTCCCATAATGCATCATTATATGTGACACGATCAGAGGGAATGAGTCCCATGTCATGTTGACAATTGTCAATTTTGATTTTACAATCTTATTGTGCTTAAAAATGCTACATTTTGATCCTAATTCCTTCAACAGAATTAATCTGGTTCCAGAGATGCAGTCATTCTTCGAACTTTTAAAAACAGTGTAAAACAAAAGAATATTCTACCGTAATCGTCCAGTACCTCATATTAATATTTCCAACTTCATTCCCCTGGATCATGTCACATATGATAGCTGATAAATCCACAATAACAGGTTGTGTTGTGGACATACGAGGGGGTATCAAAAAGTTTTCAACTTTACCCAGAAGAAATGGCACCAGGAACGGATTTCATTATGAGATACTTTAGGCATTTTTAAATAGTTAATGTGCAAAGTAACACATTTTTCCCATTTTTAACTGATTGTCTACAGACCATTATTGTAGGGATGCTCTTTATTGAAAAAATCAGGTCGGCTCGGCCATGTTTTATTACACCATTGTGAAGTCATTTATGGACCGATTTCCATAATTTTGGTATTAATGGATAGAGGAAACCCTACCGGTTACTATGTTATCAAACAACTAAACTTAGGTGGTGTCAATAAGATTTACTGGGCCCTGCAACCCTTCAAATGCAGGGACTTAATTACGCTGCATGTCTCAATTTCCTCAATGCAGCTTATGTTTACAGCGGGTAGGTAGATGACATCAATCACCACCTGTGACGAAAGTAAAACTACTTATGAGACAATTTCTGCACCATTATGTACATAAAGACGAGTGACTATTCTGTCAAAATTTCATTGATATAGCTCAATCCCTTCTAGGTAAAGTTTAAAACTTGTTGATACCCCCTCGTATGTACAATTGTTGACAAATCAGATGTGGTAGAGAAATATTTTCATAATGCGGTAATTTGTACAAAGATACACGACTTGGGATAATCATGTACTACTTGCAATATAAAATGAGGGTTATTCCTGGCATTTTTCTTAATTTTAAGTGTGTATTCAGATTAATTTTTGACCCACTTTGAGATTTTTATACCATAAGAAGGCTCATTTTTTCCTCATTACCCTGTAATTTTCATGTCTGAATTATGTTTCATGAAAGGGATATGCCTGAAAATAGTTACTGGAATATATTATTTTTAACAAAATATAAAAAGTTTTCTATGAGTTGCCCCTAAAGCATTTTAGTCTGTAACATCAAATCAAACTTTAAAATTGCAATGTGTAGGAGATATCCTTCATTCAAATAAGGAAAAAAGGACATGTTAAATACTTGACTAGGTCCGATCACCTTTTTTAGTTAAAATAATAGAACATGCAACTTATTATACTATGAATTCTACTTTGAAAATGTTACATTGAGCTTTCTATGTTAGATCTATTGAGGAAATGTTTATTAACAAGTCCCCATTTTTGTTGGGGTTTATCTTTTTGAAAGATATATTTGGCTTTAAAGATATCGCTAATTGGGGGACAGGGATTATTATGTTTGGCTTCTGTTATTTGATTTGTTTGATTGGTTTAGATATAAACATGGTCAGTGGATACAGGTAAGCTTGGTTCGCAATTCACCTGAAAATATGCAGTGGTATGTACACAAATAAAAGTTGACAAGTTCTAATTTCAAATTCAAATTCAAGGTTTATTCACATCTCAACATAAGCTAAATTTACAAAATATTTACAAATTACACATACAAATAATTGAAGGCAACATAATAAGGCAATTCATCAAATACTAGCATCAAAAGGATAAAACAGCAATCAACCAGAGACATATTGCTTGGCACAGTCTTTGTTTGTTCCAAAGCTTAACCATGAATGGAATGGGACTCTCTTTGTAACGTTGGGTTCGAACCTTTAGTAGAGTTATTGTATGTCCAATGAGTGTGCGTGGTCATATCCATTGTTCCTTGCCCGGCACTATGCGTGCCCAGAAGGTTTTGTTTAGGACACATGCTTTCAAAATTCACGCCAAATCAAGTAGGGCTATTGAAATGTGCATCAATCGTTTGTTGTTCCCTCATGCATATCTGTGGACTAGCTCCTTACCCGTGTTTATTAATAGACATTAGTGTCAACTCATCTATACTGCAATAATGAAGAGCCAAGTGAGTCAATCAAATTGGTTTCATTGCAAGACAAATGACGGATATATTTTTGTAACTTGCGCCCCATATTTGACACTTTTTGACTTGCTAATTCCTTGAGAATTTAAAAGCAGCTTGAATCAGTTGATAATAGACATATCTATCAATTGATCTGATTATAGACTGTGTGAACTGGTTAGATATAATTTGAAACTTAGTTTAAGGGATCTTTATGGTATTATACTTAGATGCTTTTATAGTTGACAATCAACAATAGCCCAACTATTATTTTTTTGATCTGCTAGGTGATATTTTTAGTTTAAACCACATAGCATTGCAATGTTCTGTATTATTGTTTTAACCAAATCAACTAGCAGTGTTGATTACACATCTCCGTAGATACTGGATAAAGTACAAGATTGGTAAATAAAAATAAATACTGGGGATTTATAGTGCGCTATGCCTCCCAGATTTGTAATTCCACTTGGCCTCTGCACACTTTACAGGTGTTCGCTGACCACTGTGGCCCAAGTAAGCTCCATTCCACACCAAGCATCATTTCAGGTTCTGCGGCAACCTCAAGGGGCGCTGAACCTTGATCAGCCCACATATGCACCATTGCTACCCGGATCAGCTCCCCGAGTTTCGTACGGGTTTCCACGAGACAATTCGTCATGTGAGTGCAAGAAAGTCGTATCTGCAATGGCTGCCCTAAGTTATATTTATTTTACACCTTGTCACAAGAATGTGAAAAATCATTCAAAATGTTCCTGTGTTATGTCAGTGGTTCTTGAAATGGTTCTTCAAGTGACACCGAAATGGTTCTTCAGGTGACGGTGTCACCTGAAGAACCATTTCAAGAACCACTGACCCAAGATTGGAGATTAGACAGTGTGCAATCCAAATTTATGACAAATGGCAGCTATTGCAGATACGACTTTCTTGCACTCACATGACGAATTAGCAGTTAGTTCTTTGTCCAAGGGAATTTCAAGCACACTCAACTTTTTGGCATCAGCGGGGTTCGAACTCGGGACCTTCCGCACCGCAAGCGAGCGCCTTACCGATTGAGCTAACTTGACTCAAATGGTAGTGGTACTATTAAGCAAACTATTAAAAAATATTCTTAGTTTAAAATATAAAATTATGTCCATAATATACTAGCAACATGTTGCTAGCGTCTAGTTAGATGCTACAGAAGACTGTATCTTGCTAGTATATCACTGGCTTTGAGCTTATTTGAATTTTTTCAAATGGAGCTTTCTTTAGGAACTTTTTATTAGCAACATTTTAACTTCACACTTTTTGGGTCTTGGTGAAATTAAAATGCTAGTAAATATATCTGTTTGTACAGTATAAGCAATGTGTCAGCCATTTTAAATAAGATCTGTTCTCAAAAATCCAATTTATTTGTCCTATCCATGCAATACTTATTTGAAGCAGTTTGTTAAACCACCTATAGAAACTCTTGGAACATTTTGTTTTAGAAATGCAAAAGATTTTATGATGTCACTTACAAGCTGAAACACCTTTTAAGCTGCGGCAGATTTTGTTGGCTTTATAAAGTCATTTTTTTTTAGCTGCAGCCTATATTTTGGGAATACAGTAATGTATGTGTTTTTGACACATTGTGTTGGGCTTATGGGCATTTTTTTCTTTTAGAAGCGTTTTGAAATGACTTATTTACAATTAAGTTTAGTAGGTTTTGTGAAGTATATATTGAATGATCAGAAAGAAGTCAAGTGTTTTGTTATATATTCTGTGTGATGTTGATTGGGTTCATTATATGAACTACCGTATAATGATAAATTATATATCATATTATGTACATTTCTAGAGTGACAAGAAAATGAATGAATTATCAAAGTTTAAAACAGTCTGGTCTGGTTTTTGTTAGTCTGTAACTGATGGTCACATATGTGATGGCTCACCCTGAAAAGGGGGGACTTTGCAACAGAATACTTTTCGAGAAACTGATGAAAATAGGCAGCAAAAATAAATAAAATATAAGAATTTCCAGCAAAATTTATGTTGTAAAATTTGATCGCCTTGATCAATTTTAACAAGGTATCATTTTAAAGCTTAGAAAATGCTGTAACAGATGAAATGATAAAGTCAAAGTTGATATCATCTTCCAAGTCCCCCCTTTCGGGATGAGCCATCACATATAGTCGGCCAAGCTGTCACTCCACAGCAGACAAAATCTACATGAGCATTAATCTGAGGTGTATACGCTGTGGAAGTAGTGACGTCATATTTGTGATAATTAGTCCAACACGTGTTCCAAACAAATGATCATGGCCGTAGTGGTTCCGCTGATCACACGTATTAACACAAAACACGTATGTACATATACGATTAAAACCATCTTTTCATTCGATTTTTGTTCACAAACTGAAAAAATAGTGAAAGGGGTGACCTTCTGGTCTATTATAGGACTCTTTTCTATAACACATTACCATGATTTATGCTTATATTTGCTTCATTTGGATTTGGAAGTACTAAAACTAAAATAGAAATTATTTCCCATAGACTTAACGTGTGATAATAATGACCATCATGTTTGTTTGGAACCAGATTGCACATGTTGGGTGATTTGCATAAATTATGATGTAATTATGATGTAACTACTTCCACAGCGTAGTGCTGTGAATTTGTAAGGATGGTGAAAACTTTTGTAGGTTTTTTTTGCAGTAGTGTGCCAGCTTGCCTTACTACTCTTTTTACATGTGATCATAGCATTACTCTGTAATGGTGTTGTTTTAGGCTGCGATCACACAGAAGTATACGCATTGGTATACGGTATACGTTTTTTGCTATACGCTCTTTGGGATGCACTCATGTGTTTAGTGATGAGGATAATCCCTGTCAATTACAACAGTATGAGTGCCTCCCCTGGCAGCGTATAGTGAATATTATATACCTCATATATAGATTCCTGTCCTCTGATTGGTTAAAAGTGAGGGCATGGATTTAACTAGGCCCTATAAATTTACTATGCCCGGGGCATGGCATTCACTATACCCGCTCAATGCATTTTGCGTCGTGTAACTCGAGCATTACGCGCGCGACTGTAAGCATTCATGGTCAGACACGCGCTGCAGTGCGTGAGTAGTTATCTTGGGCGCACTGAATACGACGCGGTCAGCACTGAAAGGAGAAACAAATATCGTAAATTATTATCGAGCACTTGGAGTGCTAAAACGACTCTTTTAACCAACCAATGGACATGGAATATTGACTGCTTTTTGTTCGGGTTATGGTTAAAATTATTTCCCCTCGGTGATCTCAAAACCATGAATATGCCCTCAGCTTCGCTTCGGGCATATTCATGGTTTTGAGATCACCTCGGGAAAATAATTTAAACCATGCCCCTCAAAGCAGTCAATATTTGTATACTGTATACTTCTATGTGATCGCAGCCTTAACATAACTCTTGGAATCATTTCTGTTGGGGATCAACTGAACTACTGTAATGAGAAACATTAGTCAGACAAAGTCGCCAGAACACTTATATGGACTTAAAGCCCAATACACTTGCCCAAAATCAATAGAAAACAAAGGAATTTTTTGGGGGAAATATTGAATTTTCAGGGACAAAACATTTATATCATTTTAAAGCTGTAATGTCTGCATTTTCAGTGTGGACAAATTAGAAAAATAATTTTTCCCGACTTTGTCCGGGTTTCGTTGGAGCAGGTCACACTATCATGGTAGTTGATGGTTACCTTGCCATGCTGTCATCACACCACCATTTGTCTTGCTGCCCTCTATGTTCATAATAAGGTAATGAATAATAAGTGTAGCAATATTAGTGAGGGCACCATTTTGCTCTTTCATTCATTTCCTTTATCAAACCAGATGTCTATTCATAAACCACAATTCTAGGGTATATGGCAGAAAGAACTTGATTCATGGAAATCAACATTTGTGACTTGCTCCCACGAAACCCGGACAAAGTCGCCATAACACTTAAAGAGATATAGCCCAATAAACTTGTCACAAATCAATAGAAAATAAAGGAATTTTCAACCTAATCGTCACTTTTTGACAGTCAAAACATTGGGCAATCCAGGAGTATGATATATCATTGGAAAGCTTGAAATTTTGCCTTTCTAAATTTGGTTAAATTTGAAAAATGGATTTGTCCGACTTTGTCCGGGTTTCGACAGAGCAGGTCACATTTTTCTCCATTTTGCACAACATTTTTGGATGTTAGTTTAATTAGGAGCTATTTAAAACAAAATATTTTAATTGGGCCTACTTATATCCCTCTGGCTTTAGCCAAGAAAGGGAGATTTTGTGATAGTGTAGGGGTGTGTGTGTGTGTGTGAGGGATCGAGGGGGGTGGGGTGGGCGGTGGTATTGTTCCATTTTGGTTAGCCTAAAGATGTTCCTGCTTTAATCTCGTGAACCATATGGCCTACACTTGTGATTTAGCATATTAAGTGGGTGGGGATTTGACCAAAGTTTTCCTTACTGCAATTTGGAATCTAAAATATGCTAATTGAATTTGGCATATCTTACATACTGTTAGATCTATCTTTGGAGTATTAACTTAATTAATGCAACTATCAATAAAATATAAAAAGTTTTCTATGAGTTGCCCCTAAAGCATTTTAGTCTGTAACATCAAATCAAACTTTAAAATTGCAATGTGTAGGAGATATCCTTCATTCAAATAAGGAAAAAAGGACATGTTAAATACTTGACTAGGTCCGATCACCTTTTTTAGTTAAAATAATAGAACATGCAACTTATTATACTATGAATTCTACTTTGAAAATGTTACATTGAGCTTTCTATGTTAGATCTATTGAGGAAATGTTTATTAACAAGTCCCCATTTTTGTTGGGGTTTATCTTTTTGAAAGATATATTTGGCTTTAAAGATATCGCTAATTGGGGGACAGGGATTATTATGTTTGGCTTCTGTTATTTGATTTGTTTGATTGGTTTAGATATAAACATGGTCAGTGGATACAGGTAAGCTTGGTTCGCAATTCACCTGAAAATATGCAGTGGTATGTACACAAATAAAAGTTGACAAGTTCTAATTTCAAATTCAAATTCAAGGTTTATTCACATCTCAACATAAGCTAAATTTACAAAATATTTACAAATTACACATACAAATAATTGAAGGCAACATAATAAGGCAATTCATCAAATACTAGCATCAAAAGGATAAAACAGCAATCAACCAGAGACATATTGCTTGGCACAGTCTTTGTTTGTTCCAAAGCTTAACCATGAATGGAATGGGACTCTCTTTGTAACGTTGGGTTCGAACCTTTAGTAGAGTTATTGTATGTCCAATGAGTGTGCGTGGTCATATCCATTGTTCCTTGCCCGGCACTATGCGTGCCCAGAAGGTTTTGTTTAGGACACATGCTTTCAAAATTCACGCCAAATCAAGTAGGGCTATTGAAATGTGCATCAATCGTTTGTTGTTCCCTCATGCATATCTGTGGACTAGCTCCTTACCCGTGTTTATTAATAGACATTAGTGTCAACTCATCTATACTGCAATAATGAAGAGCCAAGTGAGTCAATCAAATTGGTTTCATTGCAAGACAAATGACGGATATATTTTTGTAACTTGCGCCCCATATTTGACACTTTTTGACTTGCTAATTCCTTGAGAATTTAAAAGCAGCTTGAATCAGTTGATAATAGACATATCTATCAATTGATCTGATTATAGACTGTGTGAACTGGTTAGATATAATTTGAAACTTAGTTTAAGGGATCTTTATGGTATTATACTTAGATGCTTTTATAGTTGACAATCAACAATAGCCCAACTATTATTTTTTTGATCTGCTAGGTGATATTTTTAGTTTAAACCACATAGCATTGCAATGTTCTGTATTATTGTTTTAACCAAATCAACTAGCAGTGTTGATTACACATCTCCGTAGATACTGGATAAAGTACAAGATTGGTAAATAAAAATAAATACTGGGGATTTATAGTGCGCTATGCCTCCCAGATTTGTAATTCCACTTGGCCTCTGCACACTTTACAGGTGTTCGCTGACCACTGTGGCCCAAGTAAGCTCCATTCCACACCAAGCATCATTTCAGGTTCTGCGGCAACCTCAAGGGGCGCTGAACCTTGATCAGCCCACATATGCACCATTGCTACCCGGATCAGCTCCCCGAGTTTCGTACGGGTTTCCACGAGACAATTCGTCATGTGAGTGCAAGAAAGTCGTATCTGCAATGGCTGCCCTAAGTTATATTTATTTTACACCTTGTCACAAGAATGTGAAAAATCATTCAAAATGTTCCTGTGTTATGTCAGTGGTTCTTGAAATGGTTCTTCAAGTGACGGTGTTACCTGAAGAACCATTTCAAGAACCACTGACCCAAGACTGGAGGTCATACAGT
>JXSR01S007447.1:115163-131102 GCA_000969725.1 Ophiothrix spiculata
AATTAGAAATTCGACCTTGGACGTGATTTTTGACTATGCTCAGCTTCAATGGCCTGTGCCGGTATTTAGGTACTTTTCGATATGACGGGTCACAATTATACAATCTTGATAAAAAAAAAACCCATCCCAGAATTAGACCCTACGAAATTGCATGGTCATGGATATGTTATGAATAAAGATATCCGAAAACTACTTAAATCACAGACCATGTAAAAGAAAAGTGAGCATGTCGTAAATTTCAAAATCTGAGCTTGTTCCAGATGTTTTAATGCTTTTTGTATTGAATTATTTTGTAGGAAAGCGCATCAAAACGGTTAAAAAAAGAAGAAGAAAAGAAGCAACTTGCAAAACAAAACAAAACACAACAAAAAAGCAAAGCAGGAAACGGTAATGAGGTATACCGAGTTTGAAAACGTATTAGTGGCGAATGCAGGGAGCAAGACATCACTCACTATATGTTCCGCTGGTTAAGGAATAAAATGGCAGCTTTACTAACCCCCAACCCCCAACCCCCACATCCTCTCACACTTGGAAGTTAAAAAGCATATCCACCGAAAGTGTTGATATGATACGTAGATGACACATCTGTTAAGCCGATATGAAAACAAATCTTCACACTTTACTCATCACTGCTGCAAGATTCAAAAATAGTGATTTTAAGATCAGAAGTACTTTATAACGTCATAATTACATAACACCTTTGCTTATTTTCATGATTTTGGTATCAATGGAAAGAAGAGACTCTTCCCTATACTAGTACTATGGTAAAAACAATCCAACTTTGGTCAAATCATTTTCAAAGTTAGTAACTATCCCGAAAGGGATTGATTTACCATCTATTTGCGCTATTTCAAGCATTTCCATAAGTATATTGCTCAATGTTGGTATAGTAAAATATACTTTTTATTTGTTGATGACGTTGAAAATCTGCCTAATTTTTGAATCAGATTAGATTTAACTTTATTTGCAAATTCTGTCTGAAGTTCCTGATAAAACACGTTTAATCATATAAATATTAGTCCGATCTAAAACCAGTGACAGGAATATTAATTTTTAAACACTGCTCAGATGTAAGAGCCTTTTCTATACCTAATTGCAAAATAAGTTTCATGTGAGTGTTCAAAGTACTTTTATATAAGTTTGCAACGTCAAATAACTGAAATGGTGACTGAAACATTTATCTTTACATTTTCGTAAAAATGGGCATTTTGAGAAAAAAACCCACATGCAATGGTACGCCAATCCATATGCTATATCAAAGATACTCATTTAAAATGCAAGTTTCTGTACTTTCTGAACTGTCCTCTGTGTGCAATATATTTACTTTTTTATTATGCTACCAGCCATAATATGTGCTACAGTATTTTAAGTATAGATGTTCTATATATAATTTAAAAAAAATATATATATGGAGTTTCAGCCTGTGGTCTGTTATATGAATTTGATTTTAAAAAAATGTGAACAATATTATTTGAAAAATCTAAATGTGTAAACATTAGAGTATTGGGAAAACGTATACTGAAAGGTATACTTTAGGTCCCATCAAAACCTATACCCTAACCCTAAACCCTAACCCTAACCCTAAAACTAACCCTAACCCTAACCCTAACCCTAACCCTAACCCTAACCCTAAATTAAACCTAACCCTAACACTAACCCTAAACCCTAACCCCTAAAATTCTGTATGGGACCTAAAGTACACTTGGTCCAAATATTGTTTAAAATTGGCGTCTGTTACAAAAGGTTGTGCACCAAAGTCAGATTTAATTTGAAAAATGAAATCCCTCAAATGAGTGTACTAAATCATCGTGATCATGCTACTTTTGGTACTGAATTGCAATATTAATAATCCTGCGCAAGATATCATTCTCCTATCCTCCCCGCCTTATTATCCCTCATCCTCCTATCCCCGTCTTGTCCTTAAAACACCTGTCAGGTGAGTAGCCGACTTCCTTACAACACGTTCATCTCTCAGCTTACAAGATTCTTCTGTGTAGCACCTCCTTCCTCTTTAGGCCGCATAAAAAACAAGTTGTTTATCGTCCGAAGGTCTTTCAAAATGTGAGGAGGGAGGGAGGTGTTTTTTTAAAGGTTGGGGAAAGCCTGGGCGATCCAGGTTTACCCTAGGTAGATGTTGACTGCACATTCAGTTGCTGTCTTTTAAATGTAATATGGATAGATGTTGGTTTGATAGGTTTCAACGTTAAAAACATCAAAAATTTAAAGAATCCTTTAAAAAGGAAAGTGGTGTCTTGATATTTGAACGATTTTGCTCAATTTTTGATATCTTTTTAGCATTAAAAAAAAAATTGGTGCGGCACCAAAAAGTGAGGAGGGAGGGGACGAGAAACAACTTTGTTTTTTTATGCGGCCTTAGTCCGATTGTGATAACCATTAGTCTGCTGAAATACGTACTATACGCATGAAATGAAACCAATAGAATATTTGACAATAACAAGTCATGACTGCAAGTGTAAATATTGCGTTTTATATGTCAGTTGCTTATACCAACTTATAATTTGTTTAGAGGATACAATTTAAGATTTTAGGATCAGCTTTGTGTCTGATCAATATTTGAAGATGTCTGGAAATAGTCTTAAGGGATTTTGTTATATATAAAAAAATCTTAAGCTATTGCCCATTTATTTAAGAAAAAATGAATGCACACTTCATTATGGTCAATTTATGCAATAGATAAAAAGTTTTTCGAATGGCATCTGAGGTGTTAACTAAATTGTGTGCCAATTATATTAAAGGCAGATTTGATTATAGTTTTGGTAGTTGGGCAATGATTAATTTTATCTTATTAGATGGAAGGTAAAATCACAACATTTCAAAAGACATTAGCCACAAAGCATTGTATTAGGTCGTTATAACGCCCCAGTTGCAGTATTCCCATTACATCTGAAGCTAGAGCGCAAACTATGATCATGATGATAGCTAGCACTGAATGCAAGTCGTGTTTGATACCCGGGGGTACTCAAATTTGGTTTGGGTAGGGAAGTGCCTCTGGAAAATTTGGAAAGCCACCCATCCAAATACCAATTTTTAAGAAAAATTGACCCATCCATATACCAAATCTTTAAAAATTTTGAGTCAAATTTAATAAAAAATCTCATTTTTTCTGTCCACATTTGCTCCATTTTGGCAAAATTTTGAGACATTTTGAGAAGAAATGTCAAAATTTGCGGCATTTGGCGCAAATTTCCGAAAAAAATTGGAAAGAAAACCCATCAAAATACCTCAATTTGCGAAGAAAAAGGACCGATTGGAATACCAGAAAGCTTGATTTTGCTACCCGAATTTGCGGCACATCCCCATAACTCCTTTTGTACTAAGTAGCCCCCAGGGGTTTGAAATCACCCAATATCAAGCACTGGCCATTTGAGAGCAATAATACAATGTATCGGAGACCTTACTCTATTCTACACAGCAGCTATTTGATTCACTTCACTCAGCTAAAATCACTGATAATGACTGATGTAATATTTTTTGAATTAGCATCTTGCATATTTGTTCCACATCTGTCAAATTTAATTTCTATCATCAGTGGTAAATAAGAGACGTATTTTCCTAATCAGGAGAAGAATAAAACCAGCCCGCATCAAACTAAACAGTGATGAAATTCATTACACATTGTTGGTACGTGTGAGTATTTGCTTTGATATCAGTTTATCATGTGGTGGGTTTTTGATAAAATTGTTTTACAAGATGAAGTAAAAATGCGACTGTTTCAAATTGTTTTTGCTTTAAATTATAATTCAGTGGCCCTAATTTCTTACAATACAATACCAATCCTGTGCAGGACTCTTTCGTTCCTGCTCCCATCTCCTATCCTCGTCTTATCATCTCCCATCCTCCCATCTCCGTCTCATGGTCCACCTGTCAGGTGGTTGGCCGACTTCCTTACAACATGTTCAACTCTCAATTCTCTCCCAGTGTATCACAATCTTCTCTCGCTAGTCGATTGAGATTACCATTTATCTGCTACATCGCATATGCATTGAAAGAATTGAAAATATAACTAACTTTTTGACGTTAAGGAAGTTGTGATCGAAACCATTACGTATAATAATTGTCGGCAACTAACTTAGGATCTTCTCAGGATTCAGGATTTTGGGACTATTAAATCTTGAAGATGTTTTAAAATCCTTATTATTTTTGTCCTATTTACCGCCATCTCGGTATCATTATCGTCCACAGAGAAACTATCACTAGGGTGCCGATTTCCTTACAACAAGTTCACCTCTCACGTTTTCTCCCGGTGTAGCATCTTCTCTCAGTATCTTGATTATGATAACCATTTAGCTGCTTTATTACGTATGAATAAGACGCGACTGAACGATTGGAAATATAAGTAAACATGTGACCATAAAGAAATTGTGATTGCTGGTGTTTTAGAGTGCTTGTCACCAACCAACTTGAAATTACATTTTAGGATTAAAAACTTTTGAATTATCTGTATGTTTAATAAAATCTCGCAAAAAAGTAAAAAATACTATATAGGATTTTTTCTGATGAAACCTAAATGTGGAGAAGTATAATTGACATCAACTCACGTACACCTGTTTCCCAATACTTGAGACATCGAGGAGGACTAGATCTGGTCCTATGAAATGAATCTGTTAACTAGAACACTGAGTTGGACGATACAGTCGGCGAGCGCATGTTTTATTACTTGAGAGTACAGATTTTCAATTTCAGAAATGACATCAGCACATCGCATTTAAGGGTGTTATCATTATTATAGGATAATTGTGCATAGCAGCTATTTCCATGTTTTTCATTCGGCAGAAAACATTGTGATAATGGTTGATGGAATATTTGTGAATTAGTATCTGCACGTGTGTGCCATATCTGTCAAAGTTAATTCCCATCATCGATTATAATTAGTGATTTTTTTAGGAGTTAAAAACATCAATATGTCTTAAAACAAATAATCATGAAATTCTTTTCAATTGTTCTTGGTACAAATATATCAGTTCGCATATCTCCCATTACTTTCGAAGCTAATGCCTAAACTATGATAACACTGGATGTATGCCATGTCTGAAATCCCCAACGTCAAACATTGACAATTTATGAGCAATAATATTGAAGACATCTTACTCTATTCTACACAGCAGCTATTTGATTCATTCCACTCAGCTAAAAACACTGATAATGATTGATGTAATATTTGTTGAATTAGCATTTTGCATATTTGTTTCACATCTGTCAATTTTAATTCCATCATTGTGGTAAATAAGTGACTTCATTTCCTCATTAAGAGGAGAATATAACCAGTCTGCCTAAAACTAAACAGCCATGAAATTTATTATATACATTGTTAGTACGTGTGAGTATTTACTTTGATATCAGTTAATCAAGTGACGAGGTTTTGAGAAAACATTTTCTCCAGGTGAAATGAAAATGCAATCGTTTCAAATTGTATTTGTTTAAAATTAGAATTCAGCGACCCCGCTTTCTTAAAATGCAATGGTTATCTTGCGCAACATTCTTTCCTGTTCCCATCTCCCATCCTCCCTACCTCTTCGCCTTATCATCCCTCATCCTCCTATTTCCGTCTCATCCATAGTTCACCTGTCAGGTGGTTGGCAAACCTCCTTACAACGTTTTTACATCTCAACTGCCTGTACCAAGCCAAATGTACAATGAGTCGATAAACACTGCTCTCACCTCTCAATTCTCTCCCAGTGTATCACTATCTTCCCTCGTTGGTCGATTGAGATTACCATTTATCTGCTATATCGCATATGCAATTATGCATTGAAATAATTGAAAATGAGCTTTTTGTTTGATGATAAGGACAATTTGAAAGAAAGCATTATGTAGAATAATTGACTGCAACTAACCTTAGATTTCTTCTCGGGATTCAGGGTTTTGGGATTATTCGTTAAATATTAAATTTACCATTAAATTAAATCTTGAAGATGTTCTAATATTCTTGATACTTCCGTCCTATTTACCCATCTCCGTATCGTTATATTCCACAGTGAAACTGTCAAGTAGGGTGCTGATTTCTTTGCAACAAGTTCAACTCTTAAAGACATTAGCCACGATCATCAAAATGAAGGTCAACAGTACTGTCCTCAACACCTACTGATTTTATTGCATTTTTAGAAAATACTTCCAACTGCTAACTTATATCCAAAACCATTCTTGTTGAACTTGAACATTTATTGTAAAACAGACAATTATTTGTGCTTTGAATGGAGAATGAGAAATTAAGTGATAATATTTCTAGAAATAAATCACTGAATTCTTAAAATGTGCACTTCTTTGTTATTATCAATATATTTTAGTGAAGAGATCATGTTGTTAAGTACCTTCCTAAAAGAATAATATTCATTTTTGAAATCAACAGTCGTACATTTGGAATCTCAAACTTTAGGGAAATAGAAACACTGTTGATAGAACCCCAAGAAATAACTTTGGCTGAAAATTGTCTTTCTAGAGCAAGTTATATGAATTTGTTTGTTTGTTTTGATTCTATTAAGGTATTTCTTTGATTCAATAAGTTTTTACAAGTTTTCATACCAAAATGGATCGTGGCTAATGCCTTTAAGGTTTCTCCCGGTGTAGTTGCTTTATTGCGTTTGAATTGGAAGTGACTGGTAAATTGAAAATATAACTCAAGTTTTGATTACAAGGAAATGTAATTGCAGGTGTTTTAAGAGTTCTAGGCACCATCTAACGTGAAATTTCAGTTAGGATTCAAAACTTGGAATTATATATCTGTAAAATTATATATCGCGTAAAAAAATTCTAAATATCTGCACATAATCTGATGAAACCTAAATGTGGAGAAGTATAATTGACATCAACTCACGTACACCTGTTTCCCAATACTTGAGACATTGGGGAGGACTAGATCGGTTCCCATGAAACGAATCTGTTTACTAGAACACTGAGATGGGCGATACAGTTACAATTTAATAAACAGTCGGCGAGCGTATGTTTTATTGCTTGAGAGTACGGATGTTGAATTTCAGAAATGACACCAGCAAATCTATTTTCGATCATCCGGCATTTAAGGGGGTGAACTGTAGTATCTGCATGTTTGTGCCATATCTGCCAGTTTAATTCCATCATCGGTTGTGAATTTGTGTGTTATTTTTCCTTATTAGGAGGAGTTAAACATCATGTCTGAAACTAAACAATCATAAAATTAATTTGTTTTGGTGCGAATATCTTTGCTTTAGTTCCAATATCACCATTGCGTCTGAGACTATATGGAACCGACTCTATTCTACATAACAGCTATTTGATTCACTTCACTCAGCTAAAATCACTGATAATGATTGATGTAATATTTTTTGAATTAGCATCTTGCATATTTGTTCCACATCTGTCAAATTTAATTTCTATCATCGGTGAGAATTGGTGACTTATTTTCCTCATTAGAAGGAGAATATAATCGGTGTGTCTCAAACTAAACTAAAACTGAAATCTCAAAATGTTGAATCCTATCTTAAGAATGTATTTGTTGGTTGGCGACTGACATAAAACTTTCACTTTTCAGAAGCTGTGGTCAATGGTATAAGTAGGTGCTACACAGGAGAGAAGGAGGAAGGAGGTGCTACACAGGAGAGAAGTTGAGAAGTGGACATGTTGTAAGGAAGTCGGTCAGTCATCTAACTGGGGAAATGAGACGAGAAGGATTGGAGCATGATAGGATTTTTTAGCGACAGAAATAAAATCGGTAGGGGGGGGGGGGTTGATGCATCCCCCCTTCGTAGAACTAGGGTTAAGACGGATAATACCAAACCCCTGTTTCCTGACAAAATATTTCAGTTTGGCTGCTGAATTAATCTACGCAATGCTTTCAATCACAATTTCGTATCGTAAAAACTTCCGTTGTGTTTTCAGGTCTTTCAACATGCGCGATGTAGCAGATAGATGGCCATCTCTATTTACTACAGAGGGAAGGTTGTAATACATCGGGAGAAAAATTACGAGGTACACTTTGGTCCCAGTGTCGTATATTGAAACCCCTTAAATATGATGTACTGCTGTCATTTCTGAAATTAAAAAAGAAATGATCGTTGCGTCCCTTAATCTGTACTCTCGATCTCAAGCAATAAAATATACGCTTGCCGACTGTTTATTAAACTGTAACCGTATCGTCCATCTCAGCGTTCTATACACATGTAGTAAACAGGTTCATTTCATGGAACCCCTATCTGTTACTCTTTAATGTCTCAAGTATTTGGAAACAGGTGTACGTGTGCCAATTTTACTTCTCAATATTCAAGTTTCATAAGAAAATTTCCTAACATTTGTAGAACCTTTTAGATTTTATCAAACATGGTTACGCATTATCCAAAAGTCTTTAATCCTAAAATGAAATATCAAATCGGTTAGCGACTACACTAGTAGCATACAACATAAAACTTGAATTTCTTTATGGGAGAAACTTGAGTTTTATTTCCATTCCTATAATGTCTACTGCATATGCAGCAGCTAAAAGGTGCTACACCCGGGGTGCTACATCGGGACGGGGGTACTCAAATTTGGTTTGGGTAGGGACGTGTCTCTGAGTAATTTGGAAAGCCACCCATCCAAATATCTATTTTTAAGAAAAATTGACCCATCCATCCAATTCTTCTAAATTTTGAGCCAAATTTAATCAAAAATCTCATTTTTTCTGTCCAAATTTGCTCTATTTTGGCAAAATTTCTAACATTTTGAGAAGATATGTCCAATTTTGCGGCATTTTGCAAAATTTCCGAAAATATTTAAAAGAAATCCGATCAAAATACCTCAATTTGCGAATAAAAAGGACTGATTGGAATACCAGAAAGCCTGATTTTGCTACCCGAATGTGCGGCACGTCCCCATAACCCCTTTTTGTACTAAGGAGCCCCCCGGGCACCGGGAGAGAATTTGAGAAGTGAGCTTGTTGTAAGGAAATCAGCAAACCACTCGATAGTTTTTCTATGGACGATAACAATACGGAGGTGAAGGATATAAGCATTTTTATAACATCTTTAAAATTTTATAATTAAGACGGATAATCCAAAAAACCTGATTCCTGAAAATATATCTTAAATTGCTGACAATTACATAATTCTTTTTATCACAAGTTAGGTATTGCAAAATTTCCATTATATTTTCAATCCTTTTAATGCAATATAATGCATGCGCAATATAGCAGCTAAATGGTTATCACAATCGACTAAAGAGGGAAGGTGATTACTTGAATAGATGTTGAGAGGTGAACGTGTTGTAAGGAAGTCTGTCAACCACCTGACAGGTGTTCTAGGGACGAGGCGGAGATGGGAGGATGAGGGATGATAAGACGAGGAGGATGGGAGCTTTCAATCAGTTCCAATATCCCCATTACCTCTGATGCTAAAGCACAGACTATGGCTAGAATACTTGGGCTGGATGTATGTATGTATGTCGTGTTTGAAATCCCCTAATGCTAAACATTGACCATTTATGGGCAATAATATCGGAGACTAGAACTAACTCCATTCTACACAGCTATTTGATTCATTCCACTCAGCTAAAAACACTGATAATATTTGATTAGAATCTTTCATATTTGTGCCACATCTATCAAATTTAATTTCCATCATCTGTGGCAAAAAAGTAGCTTATTTTCCTCATTAGAAGGAGGATAATATAAGGATGCGTCAAACTAAACAGCCATGAAATTCATTTACTTTTGATATCCGTTTATCATGCGGTATGTTTTTGAGAAAACAGTTATTTAAGACATCTTTAAGAATTGAATAGACTACAATGATAATCCCAAAATGTTGAATCATTTCCTTCAACATGTTCAAAGAATTTATTTGTTGCTTAGCGACTGACATAAAACTTACACTTGCGACCATTATTTCTTTATTGAAATGTTGTAAGGAAGTCAGTAACTTTGTATACTGAAACCCCTTAAATATGACGTACTGCTGTCATTTCTGAAATAAAAAAATCCGGGAAAAAATGATCGTTGCGTCCCTTAATCTGTACTCTCGATCTCAAGCAATAAAACATACGCTCGCCGACTGTTTATTAAACTGTAACCGTATCGTCCATCTCAGCGTTCTATACTATAGTAGTAAACAGGTTCATTTCATGGAATTCCTATCTGTTACTCCTTAATGTCTCAAGTATTTGGAAACAGGTGCACGTGTGCCAATTTCACTTCACAATATTTAAGTTTCATAAGAAAATTTCCCTATATTTGTAGAATTTTTTTAGATTTTATTAAACATGGTTACGCATTATCCAAAAGTCTGTAATCCTAAAATGAAATATCAAGTCGGTTGGCGACTACTAGTAGCATACGGTACTACATAAAACTGGAATTTCTTTATGGTAGAAACTTAAGTTTTATTTCCATTTCTTTAATGTCTAATGCATATGCAATACAGCAGCTAAATGGTTATCACAATCAGGCTTCAGAGAGAACGAGGTGCTACACCGGGAGAGAATTTGAGAAGTGAGCTTGTTGTAAGGAAATCAGCAAACCAGTCGATAGTTTATCTATGGATGATAACAATACGGAGGTGGAAGATATAAGCAATTTGATAACAACTTTAAATTATAATTTTATAATTAAGACGAATAATCCCAAAAACCCGATTCCTGAAAATATATCTTAAATTGCTGACAATTGCATAATTCTTTCTATCACGAGTTAGGTATTGCGAAACTTCCATTATATTTTCAATCCTGCTAATGCAATGTAATACATGCGCAATATAGCAGCTAAATGGTTAGCACAATCGACTAAAGAGGGAAGGTGTGCCATTACTTGAATAGATTTGAGAGGTGAACGTGTTGTAAGGAAGTCTACCAACCACCTGACAAGTGTTCTAGGGACGAGACGGAGATGGGAGGATGAGGGATGATAAGACGAGGAGGATGGGAGACGGAGATAGGAGGATGGGGGAGGATGAGACGAGGAGGATGGGAGACGGAGATAGGAGGACGGGGGAGGATAAGACGAGGAGGATGGGAGACGGAGATAGGAGGATGAGGGATGATAAGACGAGGAGGATGGGAGACGGAGATAGGAGGATGGGGAGGATGCGACGAGGAGGATGGGAGACGGAGATAGGAGGATGGGGAGGATGCGACGAGGAGGATGGGAGACGGAGATAGGAGGACGGGGGAGGATAAGACGAGGAGGATGAGAGACGGAGATAGGAGGACGGTGGAGGATAAGACGAGGAGGATGGGAGACGGAGATAGGAGGACGGGGGAGGATAAGACGAGGAGGATGGGAGACGGAGATAGGAGGACGGGGGAGGATGAGACGAGGAGGATGGGAGACGGAGATAGGAGGATGGGGAGGATGCGACGAGGAGGATGGGAGACGGAGATAGGAGGACGGGGGAGGATAAGACGAGGAGGATGGGAGACGGGGATAGGAGGACGGGGGAGGATAAGACAAGGAGGATGGGAGACGGAGATGGGAGGATCGGGGAGGATAAGACGAGGAGGATGGGAGACGGAGATAGGAGGATGGGGAAGGATAAGACGAGGAGGATGGGAGCTTGGTAGAATCTTACACAGGATTGGTATTGCATTATATGAAAGCAAGACTACAAAATTCCAATTTAAAATAAAAACTATTGGAAACAATTGCATTTTCATTTCGTTTTGAAGAGATCGAGGTATAAAAACCTTAACAATTCAATTGCCCGTGCTTTTTTTAAAAAATAAATCACGATGATATACCGTATACTTTGGCTATAATAGTCTGTGTAAGAAATATTTTCAGTCAGCATCTAAAATTTTAGGAAATTGTGCCGCACAAGTCGGATATTATTCCCAATATGTCAACAGTGAGACAATGATTAATTTTCCCTCGTCAGGAGGAAAATAATAATCACTCAAGAAAAAAAATGTGTACAATTATAACTCTTATTGCATTAGAACGAGAGTAATGCACCATACTGACATTATGTTAAAAATACATTGTGCCAGTACTTCAATTCACCCACTTTCAACAGGATTTGCCACAAAGCATCATATCATAACACGTCAGTCTCAATATCTCTCTTTTATCAAAGATTACTCCTGAACAATTGTGAATGTAAGGCCTCTGTCACACATCACGAAACGTACGAATAACGAACTAATAACGTACAATGGTTTGGTCATTGAAATACATGTAATCGGTTACTAAACCAGTGTTCGTTATTAATACGTTATTCGCACGATACGGTGATGTGTGACATGGCCTTAAAGCACACAGCATTAGACGTGGATTTACACTGTGTATTGAATTGCCAATGTCCAAAATTGTTCATTTATGTGTTAGTGATAATTTACAAAGCAATTCTTTGATTTATTTCACTCAGCTAAAATGCTGATAATGATGATTCGAATCAGAATCTTAATTGCTTCCTATTTTATTTCTTGTGTTAAATTTAATTATACCCATCAACTCCAGTGAATACTGACCTATTTCCCCTCATTTGAGGGTAAATTCGTTGTCGGTAAAACCCCAAAAGTGTTCACCACCAATATCGAAAGTCTGGTTACGCCACTGTGCCGATTTCCTTGCAAGATCACCTCCATGTCAAACTTTTCCCGATGTAGCAAATCGGATTGTGACAACCATTTAGCTGCTTTCTCGCATATGCTTTTGGAATAAATTGCCTCAAATGGCTTCATTTTTTAGGTGTTTTAATTTATCTTCCTGCTTTAAATTAGAATTTAATGATGTTTTGTCTTGTGACCTTGCCATCGCGTTTAATGATAATGGTATTGCCCCTGGCACACAAATGTGAAAGTGACGTACCTGCTCCTACCGGCTTTCGAAATGTAGGGGCAATAGGTGAGAAATACATTGAAAAAAAAAGGAGTCACTCGGTGTAGAGGGTCAAAAAAATGGGTCATTCCGAGCGATTTGTTGGCAAGAGCGAAAAACAGGGTCATTCGGTGTCAGTTTTTGAATAACATTTAAAAAAAGCCTAATTTTGATATTTACGAAATCACTGATCTTCAAAATGTTCGAAAAATTTTCAAAAATCGACACATTTAGCGAAAAAGGGGGTCATTCGGTGTAGGTTCTCAAAATCAGGGCAATGGATGAGAGTCACCATAAAAAAGAGGATTATAAGGTTAACTTTTAAAATAATAGGGGGTCATTGGGTGAGAGGTCAGTGAAAAGGGGGTCATTGGGTGAGAGCGGAGCAAAAAAAAAAAAAAAGGGGGGGGGGGGGGTCGACAGGATCATGACGCCTGCCAATATATGGGAGTGCCCCTAGGGCATTACATGTTCCTTTCCTTAAACTTTTGTACCACTAATTTTGACATTTCACTGGTAATAAATCATCCAATATTTAGCCCACCCACTACTATGTGGTCTATACTTTAAGGGTGGTGAAGGACACAATGATACCCTCAAGGCATATTCCTGTCCTTCAAGGCATGAAAAATGGTAACTAAGTGGGTTGTGGACTAAATATTAGATGATTTATTACCGGTGAAATGTCAAAATCGTCGGTACAAAAGTTTAAGGCAAGTAACGTGTAATGGGGTATTACTTATCTTGTGCAAGATTCTATCATGCTCTCATTCTCCTCGTCGTATTATCCTCATCCTCCTATCTCCCTAGACCACCTGTCAAGTGATTGGTCGACTTCCTTGCAACAAATTAACATCTTTCTTCCGTTGCAACAACACTGGTATTATTTGATTATGTAGATGGCTGAGCTATCAGTATCAGCAACCAAATTAAAATTTCTCTTTAGGATTTGTATTACAAGCTCTACATTGTGGGAAATTATTAAGTAATATGAACATTCCACTGCTTCTGAAATCAAAATTAAGGAAAAATAGTGTCAAAATAATATACACGTTCATCGTCATAAAACAAGGCTTCTTTTAGAAATTTAACAATTGATTAAGAGCTTATTATTAATAGTTCATCAGCGCAAGATTTTAGAAGCATTGCTTCTTGGAACTGTACGTATGGTAGGGGAAATTGGGATCTATTAATTACCAAGGGCAAAAACACACATATCATGTTCGTGTTCCACAGGCGTGCCTAAGTTGAAAGTTCCTGTGTGATATTTTATACTACTCTTCAGAACGATGCGCACGTCTGTGTAGTTAGAGTTAACACAATTATTTAGTTTGTAACATATCCTATCATTGTTTGGTAGTAAGTTAAATCTTGTCAAACTTTCTTATACATGTAATTTGGATATATTGAATTTAATGCAATTTTATTCCATTTTCATTACTCTATTATTTTCTATTACACCTGCCTGTGTTTTTGAGAACTTGATTAACCATCACTTTCAAACGTTGAAGTCCGAATACGTCATACAAAAATTTCTGGATCCCCCGGTTTCCCCCAGGATTCGAACCCATGAACCTCTGCATCCCGATCCAATGTCCACCAATGGTGTGGCATGCCTCAACAGCAATTCTGTGCCCATTCATATCCACCGTCTATGACATATTCGGACTTAAGCGAATTCCTGATTTCTGCCTGTAGTACACAGTAAAAAATAATTACTCATATCGTGGTAAAAAGGGAACTCGCGTCTTCTTTGTAAACTTAACCTCTACTAAAATGGTAAACAATTGCCCTGTTTTTGGTAATAAACTACCATCGGCAGTGGTAAAAGTTTACCATGGCTTGCCATGTTTACCATGGTTTACCATGCCGATGGTAGTTTATTACCAAAAACAGGGCAATTGTTTACCATTTTAGTAGAGGTTAAGTTTATAAAGAAGACGCGAGTTCCCTTTTTACCACGATATGAGTAATTATTTTTTACTGTGTATACTTTGTAGTACGTAGGAGGGTAAGGGTTAAGATCTCTATCAAGATATCAACATGGTAAGAAGCAGATTCTTTCTGAGTCGAGTCTGACAGAAAGTGACACTTTAGAAGACTGAAAATTACTTTCTTGGATTTGTCAATCGGCCCCTAACTACCAATTGGGTTACAGAAGGTCTGCATGAAATTATCTACATGACATTGTCATTTATAATGCCCATCATAGATATGTCATTTTCTGATGGGCCAATTGTTCGTTAATATCACAGCCGACGGGGAACATGATTGGGGATATTACTCAATTTAGTCTTTCCTCGAGTTGACAGACTCGCCCTCGAGATGATGGTCTATCGCCACTTGGTCTAATTCCATTTCGTCTAATTTCCACATGGTCTACAACCATTTTGTATAAACCCAGAAGGTCTAATTACCATTTTGACTAAAACCCATTTAGTCTGATTTTCATTTTGTCTAATTCCCAGTTTGTCTAAAATCATTTGGTCTAATTCCATTTTATATAATTCCCATATTGTCTAATTCCCTGTTTGTCTAAAATCATTTGGTCTAATCCCATTTTCTATAATTCCCATTTTGTATAATTCCCGGTTTGTCTAAAATCATTTGGTCTAATTCCATTTAGTATAATTCCCATTTTGTCTAATTCCCTGTTTGTCTAAAATCTTTTTGTCTAATTCCATTTAGTATAATTCCCATGTCGGCTAATTCCCAGTTTGTCTAAAATCAGTTGGTCTAATTCAATTTTGTCTAATTCCCAGTTGGTCTAATTCCCATTTTGGCTAATGACCGGTTTTCTCTAAAATCGTTTGGTCTAATCCCATTTTGTATAATTCTCTGTTTGCGTAAAACCATTTGGTCTTATCCCATTTTGTATATAGTTTCCATTTTGGTTAATTTCTATTTTCTCTTAAACCTTTTTATCTAATTTCATGTGGTATATCTAATTCCCATTTTGTCTAATATTAACGATCATTTATCATAAGTGTATCCTATTATAACAAGGGAATGTCAGTGCAAGCAGGATTTATCATGTTTTTAGGATACTAAGCTACCATACCATAAGTTCTTGCCCTAAGACAAGGTCAGGCAATTATTACATAGCATTTACCAGACTGCCAGGGGCGTAACAGGTGTTGGTCGCCGGGGGGGGGGGGGGGGGG
>JXSR01S007447.1:135017-146301 GCA_000969725.1 Ophiothrix spiculata
ATGCATTGGCCAGCATGCATAGATTAGCCATTTCTGGCTCTCCAGATTGGTACTTTTGTATGAGCTTAATTGGAAGAGACCATGAGTTCATCATGGATCTAATGGCATGTGTCCGTCACGGACCAACCGAGGTAAAAACAAAAACAAAAAACAAACAAAATGAAACATTCTATAGTATCATATTTCGTGTCATTTTAAAGCTTGTAATGTCCCCTAAGACCTCAGGAAAAGAGATTTAGTATAACATGCATACCATGTTAGTTATGATGATATATACTTGAGAAGGTGAAACCTCAAAATTGGAACTTGAAAATTAATATGGGTCCGAAAGGGTTAAAGATCGACGAGAATAACTAGTCATGTATCCTTGATTTTGACACAATCTAAGGATCTATTTTCTAGCGAGATCATAATGCAAAAAGAGATCATAATGTATTAATATCTACAAAAACAAATCTTTGAAAAACAGAGATTGAAAGCCAAAATTGTTACCTTTAATGACTAGACCTACTTGGGATTACTATATATTTATATGAAGACATTTGCGACCCAGATTGGTGGGATCATTTGCAGTTTCATTGGCTTCATTAACATGATTAACAAGGCGCTGTTGTTGAACCAGGCGCCGCACCAAAGCCCTGTGTTCGAATCATACGGGGGTGTCTAGGATTCATAATTTTTAAAGTCTTTTAAGTTAAAATTATAACTGTTCATTGTCTCTGAAAAACGTGTAAGAATGAACCCTTAAAATAATATATCATCAGTTGATAACTCTATACAGATATCAATATCATGAATACTGCAGCTGACTTTTCAGAAGCGAAAGTAATAAAAGGTGACACTTTTTAAGACTTAAATTTGAAAATTAAATGATTTTTTTTTGGATTTGTCATTGGATAAATCGGGCCCTAACTTTCATTAAGAGTACAAAGGTTCGCTTGAAAGTATCTACACGACACTGTCATTTATAGTTCCCATGTCACATTATGTCATTTTCTGGTGGGCCAATTTTTCGTTAATATCACAGCCGACGGGCTATATGACTGGGGATATTGCGGGATGTCTGTATTACTCAATTTAGTCTTTCCTCGCGTTGACAGACTCGCCCTCGAGATATACGGGTTTTGCCAAGAAAACTCAACTGTACGCGTGCGTACGCATAGGTTTGTCTGTTTGCCCGTTAGACCCCGAAGCAAAGCCATCATACCTAAGAGACCTAACTTTGTATTTCTCATGCGCAATATATGTATCAAATATACTGCTTCTTGCACGAGGCACTTTTTGACGTGCCTCAATCGTGTTGTCTATTTGCAAATCGTGAAACCCGACTGATATGACTAAAATGTTTCAACTTTGGCACGATATCAATTTATTCATTATAGTTAGGAATTACAACATTATTTTTTTTCAATTATTCACATCCACTTTGTGTTGTAAACCTACTGAATGTTTTGGATTCATGAATACAAAGTTACAGTATGAAAATTATTACCAGTACAACTCAACGAATTGCATCGAACTTATAACTTTTAGTGTACTGCAAATTCTATTGATTTTTCTATCGCTTATCCTGTGGAATATAAGAATTCTGTATAGTAATCAAACAAAATACAAATACCGGTATAATCATGGTTAAAATTTAAAAGCTTAGTTTTACTTGCAGAAAAAAGAAAGAAAAGAAATTAGAACAACGATTTTGAGGTAAAAGATCTCATGCAGCACTTGCAAGTAAGGCTATGCCTGAAGATTATGCACACGATATGTGTGCTTACGCCGTTGGTGCCAAAAAGATCCTGAAATTCTCCATCATATCCCTGAAGCAAAATGTAAATATTTTAAGTAATTAATAATTGATAAGTTTTAGAGCACATTCTGCGTTGTTTACATAAGATAGTGAGTATTAATGGATGATTATTTAAAGGTGTAGGTTCCGATCACATTCTCATCCCCCTGGGCTCAACCGGAAGTAGTATATTTGTTGATACCATATCAAAGCCCATATTTTTCTGATTCTAAATTCAAAATTTCACCTCAAAATTCTTTATACTTTCGGAGATATAGCATAACATGTAAAATTATTGGTATACCTATTTTCTATTTCTTTTGTATTTTCATAACAGTCTCATCCCCAGGGTTGCATACTTTCTTTTGCCTCTCAAGAGAAAACAAGAAGCAAGCCTAGGTTAAAATTTTACAATATGCATTTCAGAGGTCAAGGTCAATCAGTTAAAACTAAATTATACACATGCATGCTAAGATAGGAACCCATACCTTTAAAGCCAGAGTTATGTGATAACGTTCTTTAATAACTTTGCCGCACATGTTTACTGCTGAAAGTAGCAGAATAGAAACATTGTGAAATTTTTTGGGAGAAATAAATGCCGCAAATAGATGGATATTTTATAATTTATGATAAAAGCTTTCAACCTTGATGTTTTGAAGTGATATTTACAGGATATTGAGGTACTTTATATTTTTAGACCTGAAAGATGAATTGGTCTATAATTGGCATATTTCTGTCGTTTGGGAAAATTGGAACTCAGAACGAGGAGTCCATTTTTGAGGCTTTTACTTTAGAGATGGCAACCAAATACTTGCCAAAAGAACACACATCACTAAATAAAGGCTTTTGGCCGGTACAGAGCAATGCGAAAGCAAGTGTTTGGTTGCCCTCTCTAAATTAAAAGCTTCAAAAATGGCGGGAACTAGGTTTTTTGATCAAATTCTTTTGAATCATGTTCTGTGGGTCAAATGTAGTCAGGCTGGTTAAAGATTACTATAATTTTGCTGTTTTTGTAAAATTTGAGGGCAGATTTTCAGTGTCTAGAGAAATTTTGTAGCGATTTAGAGAACATGAAATTTTGAGCATATCCTATGTTCGAGGCGACCTAGCAATAAATTATCAAGGTTACCCTATATATTTTTTTCACTTTGTGGGCTCTTCTAGATTATAATCTCAAAAAAAATCAAAGAGTTGAAGCAACCAGTCGCTTTATAGCCAAGATATCCGCCATGATCTGGAGGCTGTTTTGCATAGGAATGAATAGGCGATATAATTTGTGGTGTGTGTTCAAAAGGCTCATTTTGGAATGAGTGTAAATCTGCGTGTCAGACACGCAGACGGCTGTATTGAATAGACTCACCACTCACTTGGATTCCAACAATGTCGACCCCTGCTTCTGTACATCCTGCAAATAGTTGATGAGTCTCCCCTTGCTGGAACAAAGTATGAACAATGTAGTTATCGATATATACACGTTTATCATCATAAAACAAGGCTTCCCATTAATATAGGAAACTGATCCTATCTAAGAAATTTAACATTTGATTAAGAGTTTATTATTAATAGTTAAATTAGCGCAAGATATAAAAAGCATTGCTTCTTGGAGCTGTATGTATGATAGGGGAAATTGGGATCTATTAATTACCAAGGGCATAAACACACATATCGTGTTCATGTTCCACAGGCATGCCTAGGTTGTAAGTTCCTGTGTGATATTTTATACCACTCTTCAGAACGATGCGCACGTCTGTGTAGTTAGAGTTAACACAATTATTTAGTATTTTACACATCCTATCATTGTTTGATTAGTAATAATGGATTTTTAAAGTTACATCTTGTCAAAGTTGTTTATATTTGGGATATTTGGAAAATAATGCAATTTGGCCTACTTTCGTTATTTTCGTTTTGACAAATGCCTGTTATTGTGCACTTTATTAAGATTTCATCATCATACCACTTAATAACTCTATCATGATAACAACATGATAAATAGCAGATTCTTTCAGAGCTCAAACTCACACTTTCGAAGTCTGAAGCATTTAAAGCTATTAAAATGAAATGACTTTCGTGGATTTCGCATTGTGCAAATCGTCCCCTAACTGCCATTCAGGTTACAAAAGGTCTGCTTGAAAGTATCTACACAGTTCCTATGTCACATTATGTCATTTTCTAGTGGGACCATTTTTCGTTAATATCACAGCCGACGGGCAATATAACTGGGGATATGTCTGTATTACTCAATTTAGTCTTTCCTCGCGTTGACAGACTTGCCCTCGAGATATACGGGTTTTGCCAAGGAAACTCAACTGTACGCGTGCGTACGCATAGGTTTGTCAGTTTGCCCGTTAAACCCTGAAGCAAAGCTATCATACCTAAGAGACCCAACTTTGTATTTCTCATGCGCAATATATCTATCAAATATACTGATTCTGGCACGAGGCAATTTTGATGTGCTTTAATCGTGATGTCTGTTTGCAAATCGTGAAACCCGATTGACATGACTAAAATGTTTCAACTTAGGCACGATAAAAATTTCAGCAAACTTTGAATTGCAGTTTGAAATATCATTTTTTAAATTTTATATTTAATAATTATATAATATTTTAGGATTTTATACATACAGTCAAAATTTATGGATGGCAGATGTTTGTGATGACATATTCCGATATCAGTCATTAATTGGAATAAATCATCATGATGATGACTTGAACAATAGGGATGATCGAATCTGTTGCTTTAGTTTGATTAGTTCACTGGGAATTGAACCTGGAACTAATTGCAGCGTTGTGTGCCAACTTGGTCGAACGTGTCTGTTGCTTTAAACCCAATGTTAGTATCCAACATATATTCTAGCAAAATTAGCCTATACATTTTGAAAACTATATGCTAAACTTATTAAAACAAAACGTTTCTAAGATGCGAACTCAATGGATGTATATAGATTTGAGTAGAAGAAATGAGAGAATATTCACACGATCCTTAAAATGAGACATTAATTGAGATCATTACCGAAATTTTAATAAATGGAATCGAACTTTTAGAGTTACAATTTACAACCTTTTCAATCGCTTATCTTGAGAAATATTAGAATTCTGTTAGCTAATAAAAAAATGTACATATACTCGTGGTTCTAACCAATACGCTTATTTTAAACTAACAGTAGTTTCAGAGAAAACAAAATAGAAATAAGAACAACGATTTCGAGGTAAAAGAACTCATACAGCACTTGCAAGAAAGGCTATGCCTGAAGATTATGCACACGATATGTGTGCTTATGCCGTTGGTGCCAAAAAGATCCTGAAATTCTCCATCTTATCCCCGAAGCAAAATTTAAATATTTTACGTAATTAATAATTGATAAGTTTGGGAGCACATTCGTCATTGTTTGTATAAAATTGTGAGTGTTAATGGAATTTAACAACAGGTTATATATATCTATCAAATATACTGCTTCTTGCACGAGGCACTTTCTGACGTGCCTCAATCGTGATGTCTATTTGCAAATCGTGAAACCCGATTGATATGACTAAAATGTTTCATTTTAGGCATGATATAAATTTCAGCATACTTTGAATTACAGTTTGAAATATCATTTTTTAAATTAATTTCATAATTATATCATAGTTTAGGATTTTATACTTACAGTCAAAACTTATGGATGGCAGATGTCTGTGCTGACATATTCCGATATCAGTCATTAATTGTAATAAATCATCATGATTATGACTTGAACAATAGGGATGATCGAATCTGTTGCTTTAGTTTGGTTAGTTCTCTGGGAATTGAACCTGGAGCTAATTGTAGCGTTGTAGGGCTAGGAAATGTGCTGTGCCAACTTGGTCGACCGTGTCTGTTGCTTTAAATCCTATGTTAATATCCAACATAATTAGCCTATGGTGGCATTTCATGAGGTGGGTCAAAAATGTGTTACATGGTCAAAATGGTCAAAAAAACAATTGTTTGATATGATGTTGATATTATTGATCTCTTTCAATTCAAGTAACTTTTTAGCCAAATATCACTTTTGTTTTGGCATAATGGACTAATTAAGGTTAATTACTCCATAGACCGCAATGCAAACTGTAATTTTCAAATGTGTTTTACTCAAAATTGCCCGTTTTTACTAAAACAAGTCATAAATTGGAATGATTAATGGTAAAGAGTTCATTTTTCAGGATGTGTTTTAAACACTTTAATAGTTACTATGATGCATTAAACTTGAAACAGACCCCTTAGGGTCTTGGTGTTAATGACCTTCAATTAATTAGAAGCGGGCAATACAAGGGGAGAAAATGGCACATTTCAAATCATTCTGTCTTAACTCTTATTTGAAGCAGCTTGATCCCCTGAACATTTTGACACCAAATTTGTCAAAATCGGACAAAAAATGAGTAAGTTCTGCCCAAAAAACTGATTTGAGGGGGAGGGAATCTGAGGAAGGTCTAAAAATGATAAATTTGCCAATTACTCTAATTATATACCAAATTTTAGCCATGTTGGTGACTATCTGTATGTATTTGAGGTCACAGAATCCATTTGTGAATGTTCCAGCAGTGTCAAACCTTCCAAAATGGCGATATTGTCTCAATTTAGGTATCTACCGCATCCGTAGGCACCGCATCCTTAGGCACCACCACCCTTGTACTGACAAGTTCAAACCATTGTCTCTCTAAAATTATGTAACCCATGAAGGCCAAATTACTGCCACAGATAGCAGCAAGTGTAAGCTTTTAAATGAGACATTAAACAAGTCAATAGGCTAAGGAATAGTGAATTTACATCAAATTAAGTTCAAGGACCCACGAAAAAATGTAACAACACCACCTTTTTAGCATACCCACCTAATGAAATGCCACCCTATACATTTTGAAAACTGTATGTTAAGTTTATCAAAACAAAACGTTTCTAAGATGCGAACTCAGTGGATGTATATAGATTTGAGTTGAAGAAATGAGAGCATATTGAGTTCACACGATCCTTAAAATGAGACATTTATTTCATGAACATAAAGTTATAGTATTGAGATCATAACCGAAATTTTATTAAATGGAATTGAACTTTTAGAGTTCCAATTTACAACCTTTTCTATCGCTTATCTTGAGAAATATTAGAATTCTGTTAGCCAATCAAACAATATACATATACTTGTGGTTCTAACTAATACGCTTAGTTTAAACTAACAGTAGTTTTAGAGAAAATATAGAAATAAGATCAACGCTTTCGAGGTAAAAGAACTCATACAGCACTTGCAAGAAAGGCTATGCCTGAAGATTATGCACACGATATGTGTGCTTTTGCCGTTGGTGCCAAAAAGATCCTGAAATTCACCATCATATCCCCGAAGCAAAATTTAAATATTTTACGTAATTAATAATTGATAAGTTTTGGAGCACATTCGTCTTTGTTTGCATAAAATTGTGAGTATTAATGGAAAAGTTTAACACCAGGTAATTTCAGGAATATAATATTTTTTGAATAACATGGCAGCACCATCATATTTACTGTAAAACGTAGCGGAATAGATAATTAGGTATTTTGTTGTTGTTGAACGATTCTACAAATAGATGTGATTGTGATTCTGACAATTTCAATTCATAACTGGTGTTCAATGTGTCTAGGGGGTAGGGATTGGGTGGGTTTTTGAGGGGAACATGATTTGAATGAAAGATCACGTGCTATTTATATCCTCTTCGTCGCATTCGAGGGAAGCAAGGTTTAGGTAATTCCAAATTTATTTTATTTTTACCCGTTCGAATAATTTTTCATTGATTTTTTAGTTGTTAGTTTAACCCTCTCCCTGGTAAAAAACAGTTCGATTCTTGTAAGACATTGCTAAGATACACACTTGGAACAGTATAATTCTAGTACTAAATTGTATAAAAGAATTGTATCTAAATTGTACTTAGATGCTGTCCCAAATGTGCAGCTCTGAAATATTGTACTAAAACTGAACTAATGTTTTTCCATGGCTATTTGTACTATTATTATCAGATAGAATTCCAACCAGACTTCCAACGAGGCCTCTGTCCAAAATGCCATACATACTGTACTACGGAGCCTACTTATAAAAGAGTAAATCATACGGCTATCGATGTAGGATTTTTGTAAAAAACGTGGGTCGTTCAGTTTGAAGATCAAAAAACAAAAACAAAACATGTAGGTCTTTGAGTTTCAAGTTGGAGAATTTATTATGCAATGTGCACTGAAATTCCCGGTCACCATCTAAGATTGCTCTGAATGTTGATTTTAACCCATGAAGACCCCATAATTCAATCAATCAATTAATCAATCAATGATACAAGTACTTGCATAACGTGCATACCCCATGAAGGAGACTATTCGTACAGGGGACCCACGGCTTTACGTGACTGTCCGACCACGGAGCTAGTAGAGTAAAGTTTCTTTCCCAAGGAAACAAGGAGACGAAAAGCGCCCGGCCCGGGGCTCGAACCCACAATCTCTGTATTACGAAAACATTAATGGTATCGAAGACAGAAGTGAAGGAAATTAGGTCCAGAATAGAAAATAGGGTCATTAATTGTGAAACTGGGAAAAAATAAGGCATTGGTTGTGTTCAAAAAGGTGTCAGGTTAGCGACCAAAAAAAGAGTCAATAGACTCATATATCCACGGACATGTATTTAAATTACCCCTTGGACTACAGGTACTAGACTGCATTTATGTTGTGATCATTTTGGTCAAGTCAAACAACATATTCTTAAATCAAATTCTAATGTAATCTGAATTTTAGAGTTATGGCTTTTCAGCAGACTCTTCTTCCATTATCAAAATAAATTATTCTGAAACTCTCTACTAGATACAATTGCATAATGATCAATTCTATAAAACTGGTATGTTTTAATGTGCCCAGAGGAAAAAAGTGTGTTCAACCGCTTCCAATATATCATATCTGATGGAGTTATTTCTAAAAGGGCATATTTTGTATCATCCGTTAAAATGGAAAACCACTGCAGGATATAAAGCGAAGAAAGTTTGCTTGAAACTTTAAAGAGCTTTTTCATAAAAATGCCGCGCAGGAAAGATGCAATGATGTCCCAGCCCTGGAGTGAATCTTCACGTATGCCCCAGCATTAACGTAGTAAATGGATGCAAATTGTGAAGCCGCTTGATAGGCACTTATGTAAAAGCAGGCTTGATTTCACTTTCTGAGTTCCATGAGCCAGGGGTGCAGTGCTAAATGGGACTTTTGTACCGCCACACTCGGGATGCTTAGGGTAATGTAACTTGAATATAGCAGATAATTTACCAGGAAATAATTGTGAGAGATTTGATGGATTGTAAGGTCAAAGGTCAAATAATTACTTTTGAGGCAGGTTTATTAATTTTTCACGCATGCGCAGATTGTCATGTTATTTTATCTCATTTCAAATACTTTGCTGCAAATACTGTTCGGTGAAGCTTTAATTACTAAATGTACATAAGAAAACCACAATCGCACAAATACGTTCGATGACATCGCACCTTTTGAATGTTCACAAATGTAACAAATATTTCACTTATAATTCTCACCAATAGATTGATTTCATGAGCTAAGATTTATTCCTCTTTGGTCTCTGAAGTATATGAAAACAGATGTACGTGAGGTATTGGATATTGAATTATCATCCTCTTCAGTTTGAAGTGTGATTAGTAACTGGCATGGGCAAGACGTTGAGCTGCTTTGGAGTTCTTAGAGAGGTGGAGGAGAGGAGTCGCCCTTACAATGGCGTATACCATTTGCGATTCATAAAATATAGTAATAGATATATGGATAAATAGGTACAGATCCAATAATGTTTAATATGGTACTCACATAGAAATATTTCACTTCCTTTCAGGAAGTTTGGAAGTGAAAGGAAGTGAAATATTTCAATGTGAGTACAATCTTTAAAATAATTGAATCTGTACTTAAAAACATTTCTCAATATATCTATCACTATCTTTCATGAATCGCAAATGGTATGAATGTCAATGTACGTTGACTCCTCCCCTCCACCTCTCTAAGAACTCCAAAGCAGCTCAACTTCTTGCCCATGGCAGTTACTAATCACACTTCAAACTGAAGGGGATAATAATGCAATATCCGATATCTCACGTACATCTGTTTTCATATACTTCAGAGACCAAAGAGGAATAAATCTTAGCTCATGAAATTAATCTATTTGTGAGAAATATAAGTTATTGTGAAAACTCAAAGGGTGCGATATTTTAATCGCCGAACACATATGCGATTGTTCAATGTTTTCTCATAACACATAAAATCTGGTAATCAAATAATTGTAATTACCGCAATGTGTTTTAAACGAAATAAAATAACATGACAATCTGCGCATGTGTGAAAAATTAATAAACCTGCCAGAAAAGTAATTATTTGACCTTTGACCTTACAATCCATCAAATCTCTTGCAATGATTTCCTGGTAAATTATCTGCTATATTCAAGTTACATCACCCTAAGCATCCCGAGTGTGGCGGTACAAAAGTCCCATTTAGCTCTGCACCCTGGCTCATGGGAACTCAGAAAGTGAAATCGAGCCTGCTTTAAAATGAGTGCCTATCAAGCGGCTTCACAATTTGCATTCATTTACCACGTTAATGCTGGGGCATACGTGAAGATTCACTCCAGGGCTGGGACATCATTGCATCTTGCCTCCGCAGCATTTTTGTGAAAAAGCTCTTAACAAAGTTTCAAGCAAACTTTCCTCGCTTTATATCCTGCAGTGGTTTTCCATTTTAACGGATGATACAAAATATACCCTTTTAGAAATAACTCCATCAGATATGATATATTGGAAGCGGTTGAATACACTTTTTCCTTTGGGCACATTAAAACATACCAGTTTTATAGAATTGATCATTATGTAATTGTATCTAGTAGAGAGTTTGGGTATAGCTTGTCTTTATAATGGAAGAAGAGTCAAAAATCATTTTATGATTATATTTAAATCAACCGGTTTTTATCAGGGAGTGGGCAAAAAAAAAGAAGAATTATTCGAACGGGTAAAAATAAATGAAGTTTGGAATTACCTAAACCCTTGCTTCCCTCGAATGCGAAGAAGCGAAAATTAATAACGTTAACAAATGAACTTTCATCCAAATCATGTTCCCCATTCAAAAGCACATCCTATCCCTACCCCCTACACACACATAATACCAGTTATGAATTGATATTGTCAGAAGCACAAACATGTATATTTGCAGAATCTTACAAAAATACCAAATATTCTGCAAGGTTTTACAAGCAAATATGATGGTGTTGCCATATTCGTCAAAAAATATCACATTCCTGAAATTACCTGGTGTTAAACATTAAAATACTCATAACTTAATGCAAACAATGACGAATGTGCTTCCAAACTTATCAATTATTAATTACGTAAAATATTTAAATTTTGCTTCGAGGATAACATGGAGAATTTCAGGATCTTTTTGGCACCAACGGCGTAAGCACACATATCGTGTGCATAATCTTCAGGCATAGCCTTTCTTGCAAGTGCTGTATG
>JXSR01S007447.1:156270-171035 GCA_000969725.1 Ophiothrix spiculata
ATTTACAATGTGACAGATTATTGGTGCCAATTGTGTGGCACCATCTTTCAGAAATTTAGGAGCGATGTCATCGAGACCAACCGCTTTGTTCACATCAAGGTTGGATAGCTCTTCACGTATAAAATCAATATCAACTTCCCTCAATGAGAATTCACCTGGTAAGGCTTTACCGCGATAAAAATTTCTGAATTTGGCAGAAGTAACAGTGAAAAGGTTGCTAGGGGATGGGAGTTTACCAGTCAGGGTTTGTGCAATTGTTGTGAAAAACCCATTTATTTCATTGCAAACAGCTGGGGTGTCAGAAATCAGAGAACCATTACTATTGAGAACAATTTTACCTTTAGCTTTGGACTTAGTACTTTATCCGAGGTCCTTAAGAGTTTTCCACAGTTTCTTTGGTTGAGTGATATTTTCATTAAGCTTATTCCTGAAATAATTGGTTTTTGCATTTTTTATTTCACGTTTGATTTTATTACGAAGTTTTGATAATTCACTGAAAGATACATCTTGACTCCCGCTATTGAGGAGCTTGCTCATGTTGTTGCGCAACCGAATTTTTTCTATTATTTCGGAAGTCATCCATGGTTGCGTACGTTGTTTTATACGCACAGTCTTTATAGGAGCGACTTTATTAATAACGTTGGTCAGGATAGATTAAAAATTCAACCAACCAACCATCATTAACACATTTGTTGCATAAGACAGGTGACCAGTCACACTCATCAAGGAGGGATGAGAAGGTATCAGCGTCATAGTTCTTCATTGATCTTATTTTGACAGTATTATGTGAATTATACACATGTCTCTTTGCCTTCCTAGTGCAGTAGGTCATGTAGTGATCACTGACTTTGTAGGGAATCACATCGTACTGAGAGACCTTATTGATGTTGTTAACTAGCACATGGCTAAAAGGCTTTTAGTGGTATCGGTCACACGAGTGGGTTTGTCAATGATGTTACTGAATCCTGCACTAGAAAGACAATTGAGGTAATTTTTACGAAAAGAGTCTTTATTATTCTTTAATAAATCGATATTAAAGTCCCCGAGAATTATTGTCTCTTGCGACGGAAGAAGGTTTGAAATAATATTATCAAAGTTGGCCAAGAAGTTTGGTGTTCGTTCTGGTCTGTACACTGTGCCAACTAATATCGGCTTGGAGTGCGGAAGTAATATGTCCACCCAGACGGCTTCCAGTTCATACTTTAAGTTCGATGGCAAATATTTGGTGACGTCACGACCAAATGTTTGGTAGGAACAATTTTGTTTGGAGGCCGAGAATGATTTCGCCCTAATGGTCAGCATGGTCAGAGGACAAACTCTGGGTGTTGATCTACAGTACTAGCTCTATAGGTAGAGACACGGTGGTGTTAGGATACTAATGTCTTAATGTATCTACAAATGTCTCGAAAGTGTGGAATCCATCTCAAACCGTATCCCTGCCACATTCCATGACAACCCAAATGACACAGTGACTTCAGTCTATGCTCCTACTGAGTGTGCTTCTTCCGATGACAAGATCAAGTTCTTTAGCTGCCTTGAGGACTATCTAGACCTGGTCAAGAAGCATAACATCCATCTGGTTACTGGTGATTTCAACGCTAGGGTTGGAAGTGACAGCCATTACACCCACCCAGAAGTTATTGGACGCCATTGCTTCTATGAAGAAACTACGAAGCTTTTTTTGTATCATTTCGTGTTGCGACTTGCGGGGCGAAATTTCGAGTGGCGACCCGAAATTTCGCCATACATATCACGAGATTTCGCTGAAACGTATTGCGAAACTTCGTGATAGAATAAGTCGAAATTTCGCCCTTCAGAAAATAGTTATGCGTACCGCTCAGCACTAATAGGTATCCGTTTCCTACGGTAGTTTGAATTACAACCCTATTAACTTGAAAACATATATGATGATATAAACTTGTACCAATACAAGTAAGCTTCCGAAGATATCGTTATAAACAAACAAAACATGCGTATGCGTGAACAAAACCTTACAAATCACGTCCACGAGGATACAATTAAGCAGAATGTACTATTGACATCATTCTGATTGACGTATTTCTAATGTAAAAAATCACTAAATAAAGTATACCTTCTATATTACGTCACGTTTGCGATGGAGATGGGCAATATCGTGAAAAAGTGTGATTATTGCGAGATTTCGTCCTTGTCAAATTTCGGGTTGCGACCCGAAATTTCGCATTACAAAAAGGCCGAAATTTCGCATTATGAATTTATAACCCGAAATTTCGCTATAAATATGTCGAAATTTCGACCCGCAAGTCGCAACCCGAAATGATATAAATAAAGCTTCGTAAGAAACAAATTACAATGGCGAGAGACTAGTGACCACGTGTGAAGAACACAAACTTTGTCTAGGGCAGATAAAATTTCCACAACCGAGAAAATATCAATGGATGTGGATGCATCCAACAGGGTCTACACATCAGATTGACCATATCCTAATCAATAACAAATTCAAATTCCCTGAGGAACTGCAGCGCTTACAACCCAGTGGAACTAAACTCTGAAGTCAAAGAATCGTCAGTATTAGGCTTATTTGCAGCTTAAGGTCCACAAAGAGCAAGCCTTGCAAGAGACCACAATTTGCATGGAAGAAGCTTCAGGACATTAAAGTGAAACAACAATTCCAAATAGAACTGTCCAAGAGGGAGTCTATTGACTGGCAGTCATATATCTACCGACATATGTTAGTGACCCCTGGACTATAGGTACTGCTTTTAGGTGGATAAAAGATTGTGATCAGACAATCCAATTTGATCAAGTCAAGCAACATATCATAATATTAAGGCGTTGGAACACAATTAGGTCACATCTTTGTGCGGCCGGCCGCAACCTGGCCGAAGCCTTATTTTTCCAAAAAGATGTTTTTGCGACAGTTTTCAGTTATAGTTTTTCAGCAGACTCTTCTTCCATTATCAAGACAAATTATTCTGAAACTCTCTACTAGATACAATTGCATAATGATCAATTCTATAAAACTGGTATGTTTTAATGTACTCAGAGGAAAACCGCTTCCAATATATCATATCTGATGGAGTTATTTCTAAAAGGGCATATTTTGTATCATCGTTAAAATGGAAAACCACTGCAGGATATAAAGCGAGGAAAGTTTGCTTGAAACTTTAAAAGAGATTTTCATGAAAATGCCGCGGTGAAAAGATGCAATGATGTCCCAGCCCTGGAGTGAATCTTCACGTATGCCCCAGCATTAACGTAGTAAATGAATGCAAATTGTGAAGCCGCTTGATAGGCACTCATTTAAAAGCAGGCTCGATTTCACTTCTTGAGTTCCCATGAGCCAGGGGTGCAGTGCTAAATGGGACTTTTGTACCGCCATACTTGGGATGCTTAGGGTGATGTAACTTGAATATAGCAGATAATTTACCAGGAAAACATTGCAAGAGATTTGATGGATTGTAAGGTCAAAGTTCAAATAATTACTTTTAAGACAGGTTTATTAATTTTTAACACATGCGCAGATTGTCATGTTATTTTATTATTAAATGCAATTCGATGAAGCTTTGATTACCAAATTACCAAATTTTATATGTTATGAGAAAACAACAATCGCATAAATATGTCGGCGATTAAAATATCTGAATGTGTTCACAATAACAATTAATTTAACTTATGATTCTCACAAATAAATTAAGATTGATTTCATGAGCTAAGACTTACTCCTTTCTGGTCTCTGAATTATATGGAAACAGATGTATGAGAGTTATTGCATGATGGATTATTATCCCCTTCAGTTTCAAGTATGATTAGGAAACTCCCATGGGCAAAACGTTAAGCTGCTTTGGAGTTCTTCGAGAGGCGGAGGGGAGGAGTTGCCATGTAATGATATGTATACCATTTGCGGTTCATGAAAGATAATGGTGATAGTTGATACCCTTTTATTTGGATCCTGTTGGATGAATATCATCTTCTTACTTAATGGTTGCGTATTCAAAGGCAATTCATTAATCCTTTGGTAGTAATCTAGGTGTATACTCAAAAAGGTATTATAGTTTGATAGCAGAACAGCAAGAAAAAGACATTAGTATGGTAATCATACATTAACCAATAATTTTTACGGATGCATAGAAGAATATCATGATGGAATACGGCAATATATTTCTAGAAATAAAAATGCTTTTTATACAAATATAGTACTTGAGTCCTTTATCACTTGCACTGGAATAATGATTTGATAAGCCATTGTACAGATGTAGGTTTGTCCCTCGTTGCAAGCTGGTGACTGTTGAGTAATACTACAACGGAGAGCGCGCCTTGGGGCGATGATCGTGTTGCTACAGAAGTCGCATCGTTTTTTCAGTCGGTCCCTTGAAGGAGGAAATATTGAAATCACTGATGAGCATTTATTGTCCCTGGGGAAGGGATACACGATACAAGGTATAGCTGGCCACATATCCTTATCTTAACACAATATAAAGATGATTTAAATAATTCATTTGTAGTTAGGGTTGCATCGATCCTACGGCGCTCTTGCTCGAATCAGGCGGTAGTTCGGTCCTGTGTTCAAATTATGAGGTGGCATCAAGGTTGCGTTTGGAAGTCATTTGGTCAAGAAATTGAAACCGACAATTTTCTTGTGGAAACGTACAACAGGTTAGATAAGAATGTACATGTACATGCTAACAGGGGTTAGTGAAATCTTAATAGCTTTTGTTGGCACCTGCAATAATAACTGTACATGGCTCATTCCAGTGAAAACTAAACCTTTTTTTATTTCAAGCAAAAAAAATCAGCTTTTTTATTCGACCATATGAGCCGTTTTTTTCAGTCATACGTTTGTTACTCGGTACGTTAGAAGTATTTTCTAATCAGAAATTTAGATTTTTTTTCTATCCGTGCATGAATGAGCACATGTTTTAATTCAAAAATGTCACAAACGTTACCAGACGTTACCAAAGAAAACATTGCATTAAAAAAAATCCTGACATTAGAATTTCCTACCACTTTTACGAACTATTTGTTAATATGTTACCCATCATCTGTGAAAAGCGCAATAAAAAATTCGCTAACCTGTCAGAGAATTTTTACTTTGAAGTCATTTGGAGCAAAAAAAAGTATCCGTGCGATGTCACAAACGTTACCGAACGTTACATGAACTTTATTCAGTATCTTGGCAATTATTTTAATCTTTAAACACCTGCATGTCTTGATCCCACCAGTGAGCACCATTATCAACAACAAACTCGTTGATATAATGTTTATGCTAGGTTCTGTGGTCATTTAAAAGTAGAATTTTCCCATTTTTCGGTCACAAACGATACTTTGGAATCACCCACATTTGCATGAATGACTTTTCGATTATGAATACTATTGGTTTACTATATAAACAACCAATTGGGTTAAATATCACTATATTCTTTGTGGATATATTATGGTAAAGACTATATAGTCAAAACTAGTTGCAACTGTCATGCGTAAAGGTGGCAAATGCGATTTCATACGACCCAGACATTTATGCGAGAGTACCCCCTTGATTTACAGAGCAACGTAGAGTCAATGATTGTTTGTGAAAGGTTATTCAAAGACCCAATTCATCATGTTTTACAAGCACTGTCAAGTTAAATCTGTAGACAAAATGATGACAGAAATTTCTCTTTGTTTATTGTTGCTTTAAAAGTGATTCATTGCGATTTCTTCACAATTCTGATCCTATACCGTATTCCGCATCTTTATTAGATCATTATTTGGCATATGGTAGTTTTTATCATCAATTTAAAAACCATTGTTGATCATTCTATAATATCTTTTTTATCAATATTGCACACTAAGCATGTTAATGTACTAAGAAGTAAATCGTATCTTCAACTGAAATAGCAGATGACTGCAGTGCGGCTTTTGCCCTGAAACCAATTGCCCCATATACAGGTGCAGCAGAGGGTTTGCGCCTCTTACCCGAGTCTGTTTGTATTTATTGCTCTGTCACTCAAAATGAGAAAGAAGAATTCTCGAGTAGATTATGAGAAAATTTTACAAAAATTATAAGAGAAGAAAAACACCACTTAAATCAATTTGGAATATTGCTAGAGAAAACCGAGTTAGTTGCAGGATTGTGTCCTCTTGCCAAAATTCTTCAATCATTGTCATTGTTCCATTCATTTTTTCAAGAACGGCACAATTCTAACAATAGATACAGTACTGCATCTTTATGAGAAAACCAAGGGTAAAAATGAGTTCAATTTGAAAATACATAGAGTCAATGAATGGAAACTGAATTTTAAAGCAAAGTAGCTCTAAGATCCATAACCATGGAATATATAAATTATACAGCAATTCAAACTGAATCAACGGAATGTACGTGTTTATGAACTAAACTGGTGTCAAACCGTCAGGCTGATGGAATGTGTTCATTTTTTAAGACATCATTAACCATTGGTGCAAAATATTCTGTCCCTGTCACAATATACCTCTTCATAAAAGATACAACTAAATATGCATCAACTCGGAGTTAGGACACAGCCTGAGGTTGATATCACCACTGCATTATTATATACGGTACACCATTAATAACTAATTGAATTGAAGAGTGTTGAAAACCACCACCACTCCCACCACCAACACCACCGCTACCATGACCACCACTACATAGACCACCACCGCACAGAGAAAACTCAACACCTAATTTGATAACAACGTCAACTGATAGATTCCTAATTAGGTGACGTCAACCAGTTCGAGTTTAATTGTAAATATTATCAAGCTTTAATAGGTTATACACATCAATTCATATCATGTCCTTTCCTATTACCATGTCTTTTCAAATATTCATAAAAGTATTCAGAAAACAAAAGCTCAAAAACAAGTAGTCAGTGGTTCCCCGATACGGCTAAAGGAGAAAAAATGAGGCAACCCTTAATATCTATACATGTACACAATAGAGGGTTTGCACGACGCGGTACGCACCATACACACAACCGTTCTCGCCGCCATCTTGGTGGGGTCGGAGTAATTTGTAATGTAAACAAGACATAAAAATCGACTGTAACTTGTGATTGACTTCAAATAAAGACTTGAAAATTAAACTATCATATAAATGAACTTACTGTATATTCTTGTCATCGTCAATTGTGATCTGGTATCGTGATACTGCTAAAAGGTTATAATATAACGGGACTTTTTGTTTGCCGGCCCATGAAAATGGTGTTGTGAGTACGATGACGTCACGCGCAAACCCTCTATATTAACGAAATACGAGACGATGATTTGATAAATGACAGTGGTAATTGCTACCTAACATTTAAAGACAGTGACCTTAATCCCAAATATTAGGGAAAATCCCGGGCATTTTTTATAAACACGATTAAACACATCCATTAAAAGTGAAGCCTGATCATGCAGAATAGTTCTGCCGATTAGGTACAATAGGTCAACGCATTTCACACCTGCCTAAACACTTGATCTGCGCAGTTTCACATAAACACATCAATTGTCAATGCTTGATCAGTCTTGAAATTAAGTGTGCACTCAATAGGAGAAACCTGGTCGTGCACCATCCGGATCACCGCCACCCGGACCACGACCCGGACCACCACCACCAAAAGGTAGTCTTATCATTGATATCAAAATATTGTCAAGGTGGAATAATCGATGTATCTATAAAACAAAATGGATATATAAAAAATAGGAATCATCATTCCTAGCTATAAAATGAACCATCTGCCTTACTTTGCCTGCTAAATATTGGAATACTACAAATCCACGGAAATCTAAAAACAGTTGTATTCTATCATGATTATACAAAGCATCCGCTAAGAAATGTATGGCACATATACAATAAAGCTTGCCTAAGATGCCGAATCTCTCTCATCTTTTGTAAGATTTCAAGACGAATACCTCTATAAGATCTAACGGCGTTGCCTCTAGCAAAACGCGGTAAACTACAAGGGGCATAATGTAGAGACGTACAAATTGCATGTTCGTAGTGACGTATGCCTTGTATAGTATAAGACGGGAATGTTACTATAGGCATATGTTCAATACAAGAATTTCGAGATAAAGCTTGCAAACATGCCGCGCGTTATATACGGGTATGTAACATTTCAAAAGTAAAACCCTTGCTTGATTATTTCAAATTGTATATTCCTTTGAACTAAAATGTCACATTTTAAAGGTTTTAAAGAAGTATGATGGATTAATAATTTAACAACAGATCTATCATAAGTTGCAATTTCATACTTGTATAATGCGGGATAATTCAACCTGCCGTACGCCCTGCAGATGTAATGAAGCTGTCTTTATTTCTCTCCAAGTTGTAAGTTATCGAAGGCTTGATCAAACTTCAGTTTGCTGCATTTTCTAGTCTGTTCAACAGGACCTTCTTTTCTCATATAAGATCAATAGGAAATAGACACGAACACATTGCGAAATTCGTTTAACAGATTTTGTCTCATATCTCTCGCCAACAGGCATGATTGTCATCCATGACTATTGTCATCTGTGAAAAATATAGTGTTATGGCCAAAGAATGAAATTGGCCGAGGCCAAAATCAACTAACGGTTTCTAAAAAAAACCTAAACAAATACACTCTACATGCTCTAATTGATCTAACTGTCTGAATTTTAATCAATGTTCGTTTTTTGTTCCACTTACGTACAATTTGTTTTAATTATTATATTTTGCCTGTGCTCAGTCCTGTGGGGTAGAAAAATACATCGAGATACATCAGACCCCTGCTCTTACACTACTACATAGCGAAAGACATAAACTAAATACTTCAACAATGCTAAGCAAAATGACAATGATTTAATAAATGCGTTTTCATGACTTGTTTGTTGTCTCACTTAATGTTATTTATAAATCACTTACAGCTGCGAAATCTGCGCGATCCCAGGATACAATTATTATAATGCGAGAAAAAATTCTTGAAATATTCAGTCTCTGAATGCACAGAGTTTATTGAAATAACTTGCAGTATTATAATTCACAAGTCCCAAAATCCAGGTGGCAAAAATAAATCCAAAATGTACCTCACGAAATCAAAGAGCGATTTCAACACAACCAGCAATCACAGCAAAGCTCTGCTTGGCTTTATAAAGTCTCATATCTCTTATTAGTAGTTGAAATACAAACTATCCACTTTGATGTGATATAACACACAGGTCGTCGTCGTTGATTCTCCAATAAATCATTTACTCCAAATTGATTATGCAATGTATCCCTAACTCCATAGACAAAGTCTTTTTCTCCATTCATCAGTATAACTCCATACAACAAGATCGAGCTCCCTCGGCCAATACTTAGGACCTATGTAAATGATCTCATTAGACGAAATTTAATTTTCATTTCCCGGGTATATCCCGGGTGAATATCAGGATAACTTGGTCGTTAGATTTTTTTTCTCGACGTGACCTGTCAGATAGGATCGGGCTTTGAACCCATGTAATCACAAAGGGGTTAATACAAATAGAAAATGAAGATGTGGGTAAAAATATTTAGAGTTTTTTTACGTGCATATGTATTCAATATAAATGATAAATAAATCAAATACTGGAACTTACTTTTGCAACTATGCGACGTTCCGACCATAACCAATGGTCTTCAACAGGCATCTGATTCCTGGGGATGATCACGTGATATAGGCATTCAATATTTGTTTTATATCATGATATCACACTGGTTTGTTTCATGCCGTGCAATAGTACAAACTATTGCACGGCTCAAATCACTGTAATCATGATATAATACATTCTAATTATTTGCTTCAACTAAAGTGACAGCACAGCGAATGTATTTATATACTTTGTACACATGTATTAGGTCATTACACAGGTAAAATTAGTTGGTCATTCTTCGTAAACAATTAGTCATATTCTCAAAAAAATTAGTCTGTAGATTAATGACCAATATTTCAGTCAGGAAGACTAATTTCAGAAAGATAGACAAATCATATGAAATGAAATACTAATTACAATTCTGCAAAGACTAATCACAATTTTGCAAAGACTATTTATGGTGGAAGACTAATTGGAACTATGCATATTTACTAATGCAGGTTATTCGTTAACTTCGAAATGATCAACTGACACAACTGACACGAAAATGACGAATTGAATGACTAATATATTGATGAAAGACTAATCATGAACCCGGATGTTTTGAACTGGACTAATTTGGTCCGACAGGCTTTGACTAATTTGGGGTGACGGGTTTCCCTATTTGATTCACCGCGCGAACGAGTCGTCTGTGTGAGAACACAACTGCTAGTAGTTCCCGGGAGTGGCTGTCATTTTCTAAACATGTTGTAAGGTAAGTCTATGATTTATGTATCTATGAACTCATGCAGTAATGCTATTTGATTCCAAATTATACCATACTTGAATTCTGGGGTGAATTTAGACTAATCGATTCCAAACTCATGTGCCCTAGCTACATCACTGTACATGTAAGCTTATAAGCTTCATGGCTTACGCTAGTCATACTAGTCCGAGTTTGCACTGTTGACCAAACATATATTATTGTATTTGTAAAATGAATGGCAAAGTGTTCCTTTGGTAGAATTTTCTGTATTTGAGAAGAAATGTTATTTATAAAATCTAGTGTAAATTCACCCCAGAATTCAAGTATATATTAGTTCGAATCAAAAATCATTACTGCATGAGTTCATTGATACATAAATTATAGACTTACCTTACACAATGTTTAGAAAATGACAGACTAACTAAAACAAGTACATGACTATTTATTTGACTAATTATTTTTTCAGAAGAACTAATTAATTTTCGAGCACACTGAAAACATTATTTCGTCAAACGTGGTGGAAAAGTCGTCAAACAGGGGTTATAAATTAGTCATGCAAGTGAATTTCCCCTTATTCGTCGCTTGACGATATTTGCGGGCGCATGACAAACGAAAACAAATGCGGGACAAATTAATTTAATAACTGTACGAATTACAATCTGTGGAGGACGAGTTTGAACGATTGACAAATGCACTTTTCGTTAATTGACAAATGCATATCGTCATGAGCTAAGGTCAAGACGAATTAATGTACGCATGACAAACTATGTTGACAAACTTCTTTTTAGCACGACTAACCATACCTGAGAGCTGACGAATTTGCATGACGAATTATATCGTATATAACGGGTTTCCGTATCTTCAAGAAGTGGCGTGGCTTTTATTCTCGAGTCGATTGCACAGGAGGACACTTAGCGACAACACATCTTTCGATTCGGATAGAACAACTCTTTAATTCCAGGCTAGGTTTGTGCCTAGCTTATCATCACATTCCGACCAGACCGCATTGGATTCGGAGTCGGACAGAACAACACTACTGGAATCAGAATTCCCATACACATACTTAAGCTTACTCATCATACTTCATCATCAGATTCTGACTAGACTAGTCCATCTAGATGGACCCCACAAGGCGCACGCTTCGCGTTCGCTTGCGAGGTCCATCTGGATTGACTAGACCAGACAGCCATTGAAAAACCTGCAAGCAGAACCTGAGTGTTTCGTCTAGTTGATTTCACATGGATTGAGCCATACTTAAATGGAATTAGTCTACCGAAAACAAAACCTCTGAAAAACTAGTGTCACTTGACAAATTAAGTGACAAATTATTATTCTTGCATGACAAATTAATTTTTGTGCATGACAAATTATTTTTTATTCATGACAAACTAATTTTTCAGCATGACTAATTGTCATTAGAAAGTCGTCATACTAGACCGTTTTTCATGACTAATTATAATTCGTCGTTCAATAATAGTATGACGAATTCCACGACAAATTATAGTTTGTCATACTAGACCATTTTCAAGACAACTTATTATTTGTCAAGTGATGAAACACAATTTTCAGTGCAGGACTAATTGTATTTTGTAAAAGACTAATTTTCAGATAAATTAGGCTTCTTATACCATTTTGATTAGTCATGTTTAATTAGTCATTTTATCAGAGGCTGGACTGGGCTGGACTAATCTTACCCTTCGAATGACTAACCAAAGACTAGGCTTCTTATACCATTGAAATGACTACTTTTTTTTAGTCATATGACCAATTGATTTTAACAGTGTAGTGTCATTAGACAGAGCTCCACAAGTATCGTATGTGATGGAAAACGTTGGCCAAACCTTTGCAATGCAGGGTTTAATATGAGATCAAATACATGATCTCTTATTTCTAATCGGCATATGTTTAATATGAGATCAAATACATGATCTCTTATTTTTTATACAAGAAAGAAGATATCCAATAAAAGATTTGTTCTCCCTAATATTACAGAAATTGCACATGCTTTCTGATTATACTCCTAAAACAACTTTCATGACTTGAGTAATTCCCAGACCCGATCACAGACCAAGCAATTATAATGACTTCTTGGTATAATCATCAAGAGAAAGGTGCACTTTCCAGTGAGCTCCAGTTCTTTCACAGGAAACCCATTTCTTAGAAATTAACAACAACCTATTCAGAGTACCAGTCGAGAGTACTTTCATTAAAAAAATACATAACTTGTGAGTTAATGCCGCAGTACTTCTCTTTTCACGCTTGTAAACCAAATATTCACACTCAGCTTGCTCAGTCATCAAATGATAAGACACACTTTTTAACATCACTTCAATGGGCAAAAAGCTAAAGAAATAATTGATAAAATAAACTCAAGCAAGACTTGTAAAATAGGTTATAATGTGAAAAACCGAAGTACAGGAAAGAAATCTGGAGCAAAATTTGCATACGGAAAAGGACCTGAAGCATTTAAGAAACGGGAAGTCCACATACAGCTTGCTTGAGGGAAATTGCTGGCGATTGCCCTGACTGTGCTTTGTGCCGCATTTCTAGGTCTTTCTCCGATTCTTTTCTTTTTCTTTGTTCATTTTGTTTCTTGCAGTTGTTACATTATTGAGACACAGGTATTAACATTTCCACAAATATCAGAGTTGGTTTTACAGTGTTTGTGTACTGGGCATTTCTTAGAGCTTAATTGAATCAATTAAACAATTGGATAGAATTATTAGGCCATTTTTTTCTACTTATGTACTCAATGCTCACATTATTACATATTGCAACATTTCCGAAAACATCACAGCCTGAGCAACAAAGGTGCCTTTGAAGTGTTTACAAATGTTTGTGTTGCAACATTTTTTCTGCAACACAAATCAATTAAAAAACCGATTATCAGACTGTGTGGCCTAATAGTGAGGTTATTGTACTCGCTTATGGTTGTAACTTTTGTTTTCCTTGTTGGATTTGATTTGAAATTCACAATTATGAATACTTGCAAGAATTACAGTTAAAAAGGAAAACTCCAAGTCTAGATAATTCAATGCAAATGAAATGTATTTGTACAAATCAACAAAATAAAATTCATGCATTTTGATTGGGAAAATTATGTGCTGGTTTGTTGGAACAGCCAGGAATTGTTGAGATACTTTGTCTTAGCCATTAACGTGCTGAATAAAGGCGCAAGCACTTTCCTTTTCAGTATGACCCTTTCAATGACGCAGTACTTCTCTTTTCACGCTTTTAAACCAAATAATCGTATTCGGTCATCGACTCACAAATAAGACACACTTTTTAACATCACTTCAATGGGCAAAAAGCGAAATAAATAAATTCATAAATAAACCCAGGCTAGACTCGTGAAATAGGCTACAATGTACAATAAATCGAAAGAAGAAGAAAGAAATCTGGAGCAAAATTTGCATTCGGTGGGACTTGAAGCATGTTTGATGAACGGGAAGTCCACGTACGGCTTGCTTGAGGAAAATTACGAATGTCCTTAGGGTAACCGTGCTTTGTGTATTTTTGGGTCATTCCTAGGTTTGTTTTCTTCCTTTATGTGTTGTTGCTCTATTTCGTGCTCTGTAATCTCTTATTAAGACACAGGTAACATTTCCACATATATCAGAGGTGATGCTACAATTGCAGGTGTTTGTCAATTGTTATTGGGAAATATTTAGTATGCACATGATCTATAAATACAACAATTGTCAGATTGCAGACCTAATTATTGAAGAGTGTCATTAACAGTGTGCTTTATCTGATGAATTTTAGTCGTTTACAGCTAAAAACGAAAGAACGGGAAAGAAATATGGAACCAAATTTGCATGAGTTAGAACTTGAAAATGTTCAGAAAACAGGATTGTGTGAAGGGGGAATCCATTTATGACATGATTGAGGTTAATTAACACGATTAATGCCCGTGTATCTAAGATGACTTTACAAGTGTTAACAAATGCTTGAGTTGCAACATTTTTACGGCTTGCTTAAGGGCACAGTTGACCCCTCATTTTCTGAAATATTGTATGCTTTGTAACTCAGCAAGCGATAAGTAAATCCATATAAAAGTATACATTTCTAGATGTGGATTTTCATGTAGAAGATGATGGTTAGGTCAGTTTTGGACCAAAATGTATGATTTTGGACCAAGGTCCAAAAAATTCATGTTCTTGGACCATTAATTTGTAAACAACCTAACTAAATTTTGAAAAAACAAAAGTTGGACCTCGAATGGAACGCATTTCTCAAATTTTTGATTTTTGACTTACTTTTTGAAAATTTGAAAATATAGTTAAAATTAAAAAAAAAAAGGCATGAGCACTTTTTCAAAATAAACCTCTTAATGATGCACAATTCTCTTTTCACACTTGTAAACTAAATAATCGTATTCAGTTATCAACTAACAAATAAAACACACTTTTTAACATCACTTCAATGGGCAAAAAGCTGTAGAAATAAATTCATAAAATAAACTCAAACTAGACTTGTGAAATAGGTT
>JXSR01S007448.1:8706-21432 GCA_000969725.1 Ophiothrix spiculata
CAGAAAAAAACCTCGATCAGTAATAGGATACGAATAACTGTACAAAAAAATAGGTTTTGATAAGAAGAAGTGGGGTTCACGCGTGACCCCAACGGATTTAGAGTAATATAATTATGTTTAATTTTGTGACATCGCTTTTGTAATTTATTTGATTAATGTAAAAAAAGAAGTTTTTGTAATCTTTTCAAAACAAAGTTCGTGGCTCTGCCAATTACAATACACGTAAAATGTTTCCCTAACTTTGCGTTTAGAAATCCCTCAGCCTAAATCAAGTAAATCGTGTCCTCAGACGCCTGTGGTGACCTATCTGTTTTTGTTCAAAAGTGCGGATTTAGGTAGCTACAGATCATATCGAATGGCATAATATCAGGACATTTAAATGTGTCTAAAATCCTAAGCACGTCTGCTGTTGATTAGTCAAGTAAAGGCATTGTAGAGGCTGTTTTGTAAACTATCAAAAAATAACATTTTTAGCACCTATTTTAATTTGAAATTAGGTGAAACGGGTTAGCGTAGCGATACTCCCCTCCGTGATTTTGCATCAATAAGTCCCTGGTTCGTTTGACAGTCCTTGAACCGTATGTGCATTTGGTTTTCAGTCCACGTTTGCTTTCGTATGTTTTTTCACCGTGCACTCCAGTGTTCCTCCTACTAAAAGTGCAAGAAGAAAGATCTTGGACCCCAATTGAAATAAGCTTATTAAGGGTCTTTTTAGGATATCCTTGGTGATCAACAAAAGAAATGATTTCTCTGTCTTTCTTTAAAAAAAGAATTGTTCCCCCCCCAAAAAAAAATATTTGTTAATAGCTCCAGACTATATATTTTAGTAATAACTCTGGACGTTTAGTGTTACACAGGTTAATTTAAACAGTTTTAAGTAATCTGTACATTTGGCAGCCATTTTGAATGCATTAGCCGCACCAATACCATCCCAAAGCACCCTAAGATGACCGTTTTCTAACTATGTTTCAGTTTACACACATGATGAATTAATTTCAGGTGATGTGTAGCTACAGGGTGTATAAAAATTAACTACACATTTGTAAATGTTAATAACTTTAAAACAAAGATTCGTATTACAACTCTAGACATATGCGTTGCGGGAGGAGACTTGTAGAATTCTTTTGGTACCGAACATTCTGCAATCAGTAACCTTATAAGATAGCAAGAAGGTCTTACAAATTAAAGTGATTGAGCCAATCTACCATACAGTGTTGACACTCTTCTGCCACGTCACCATGACGACATGACGCCTCATACAGCTAAACGGGTTAGCATGGCTTTATCAATGAACTTTTTCATGAAGAATCATATTACTCAAGACAAAGAAACCCTGAACTTTTCACTCTCATGATTTATGCCCGCCCGATTACATTTTTGTGTTATCTGAAGGACAGTACATCCCAACACTATAGACTATTCATGACCTGAAACAGAAGATTGCCAGTGAAAACAAGAAGATCAAGAAGAACACTTGCATAAACGTCCAGAACTTTGTTGTTAGAGTCAAAGAATGTTTAAATCTGCAAGGAGGCCGTCTAGAACATATTCTGAAATACTAGGCAGCCTAATCTTGACAAGAAGGAAGTATTTTAATATGTCCCTGTGTGTGTAACTTTGAATGTTTGTTAAGAGGTAATGCTGTTGTGCACCATTTAAAGATAAGCATAAAGCTAGAGTTACGCTTTGGCAAATTAAAAACATTTTAATGATCATTATGTAATTATTAAGACAAAACCACAACCAAATGCGACCGATCATATTGAAAGGTACCTTAAAGGTCCCAAATTGAAAATTGATTTTTTGGTCTCATCTGAAAGATTATATGTTAAGCTTTAAAATGACACCTTGCTTTTAGTTATTGGATGTTCAATTGCAAAGTTACATCCAAATTGGTAAGAGGCATTAGGCTGATTCATAAAAAAATTTAGTTTTGAGAAAATTAAGTTTAAAGTTTCTGTACTGGTAAAACTTGAATGGAGAAAGGATTTTTGTTTTTTAACAAATTAATCTTATGTTTTGGATGTTGGAGCCTGATTAACATGATAGAGTACACTTCAAAGGTAACGTTTCTGATGAAATTAGAAATTCGACCTTGGATGTGATTGGATGTACCTTTCGATATGATAGGTCAGAAATAAGCTTCGTTTTACCATTGTAAAAACAGTTTCCCTGAAAAGGTCATTAGAATATTCATGAATGATTCTCCTGCCTTCACACATTGATCCCTCCCCTACATGTGAGTCATACATGTATTTTTCTTCTCAGTATGAAAGCGTGATCTTTACGTTTGACGTAATTTATGTTGAAATTGATTTTCAAAAATAGTAATTGCATCATGATTGGTATCAAAGTAATTCTACAAATTTCCTCTATCAATACATACACACAGAAAAAAATTTTGTTAAAAAGGGAATATGGTTAACAGGTATAAGTCTTGTCTTTGAAGTATATCATATTATGTGCAATCCCAGTTTTCCGAGTAAGCTTTTTCGAGTTTAGGCTCATTGTACCGGAGCTTGTTTGACTGTATACCGTTACGAATCCATGTGATTTTGTTACCAAAAGCTTTCGTTGTGACCTTAGCTTACCAAATTTGGGCTTATTTATTGCTTAATATTCAAAGCCGTATAAGGTATTACATGCTGTTAACAAATGCACCTTGTTGCTAGCATCATCGTCAGCTAACTAAGCATTGACTGATTTAGTCGTAGTCATTTAAACACATTTTTCAATCGGGCCTACCACCCAAAACACCCAAGTCAAGAACGGAATGAAAATGTTTAAACCTCCACTCATACCAAAAGCTCAATTTTCGTTTTTTAGCCCTAAGGTTCCTTTTGCTGTAACACGTCACAATTTTAACAGCTACGTGTGACTTCTTTTGTCTAATTAACTATGTAATATGTAATTATTAGATATTGAACTATTTGCTCGATCGCATTATATACTGTACTTATAGCAGTGCAACATCAACGTTTGGAGTAAATTATTTCAATCGTGTTTATATATATATATTTGAAAATAAGAAAATATTTATAAGTAAAGATAATAATACACAAAATCAATAATATTATGTATATACTTTTAAAATGCATCGTTATATACGTCCCGAGGCATAATAAACAAAGAGCGTACCGTATTTTAACAAGGCAAATTGACAAGATGCAATTAACAACTATTATTATTTTATTATGTGTCTAGCTATATACAGTAAATGCCAAAAACTAAAGTGTTTATGTAAGAACAATCAGGAAAGACGAGAAATTGAATAAATTGCTGAAATGCGAGTACATTTTATTAAAAAGCTAAGATAAAAAAAGTACATGCTAATTATTTCGTAGATATTTAAAATAATATTTTTGTTGAGTCGTCAACAAGTATAATTATGGGTTTATCTCGTAATATTGTTCTTTTTAAACAAAAGTAGACTAATTGATAAAAGTTGATATCATAATACTTATAAATAATATAATTATTTATTGAAGTGAATATCCACTCGATGTCTATTAATTTAATCAAGCATAGCAATCCCTATTTTCGTTTATGGACGTCATGAATTATTATGCTAAGTTTAATTTTATCGTTTGAATGATATTTTATAGTTAATAACATATTGTTCATACACCACTTAATTTAAGTGTTCTTAGTGTATCATATTTTCCTCGTAGGAGATGTATTATGCAAATGACAAGAAGGCGTACTTGTGGATGCTCCTCAGACCTAAATATTAAATATAAATTATATTAATATCAACATGCAAAAGTACATATAATGAATGAATACCTTGAACCAATTAGCACAATCTTCTCTGATGATTTTAGCTTCATCATTTTCATATACGTTACAAGTTACTCATATTATATACTTGGAATAAAAATATTGTTATCACTTTTTTATGTAAAGGTCAATTTATGATGAACATTTCTGGAAACGTTTGTTGCTTTTGGTAATATTTGATAGGTAATCTTGTTTGGTGTAATATGGAACCACGAATATGATCAATTTTGCCATGAACTGGTAAGAGGGCAACAACAAAAACGGGTCCAAAAAGTGATTTTTAGGTCAAACTTGATTTGACCCCGCACACAACAAGATTACCTATCAAATCTGAACAAAAGCATCACAAGTGTCCAGATATTTTCATCAAAAATTTACCTTTACATAAAAAAATGGTAACAATATTTTTATTCCAACTATATGAGCAACCGTGTATATACATCAAAATCGTTTTTACATTTTGATCAGTCAATTTATTTTTTCAAATAAACCATTTATTCTTTTTTCACTTTATATTTTGTTTAAAGACCTTGATAAAAGCCATACCTTCTAGTTTGGAAAGTTTGGAAAAGGTCCCGTGTTTGTAGGTTAGATGGAGACCTGGGGCCCGTTTCATAACGATTTAAATCCAGCGTACGTTTGATTTGATTTCAAATGTAAATTTACATTGTATCTGCCTATTTTACGTACGCTTGATTCAAATCTTTATGAAACGGGCCCTAGAGTAGATCATGAGCTCGCAGAGACCAGTGGGATATATACTTTGGCCAGACACTTATCTCAGTTTTTTCCTAAACAAGAGCGTTACATAAGAATTTAATTCAACAGAGGAACATACGGTAGAAAAAAAAACGTCGTTGATCCATTGAACTAATTTTACTTGTAATGCCCCCCAAAAAAACAAACAAAAACAAAACAAAACAAAACAAAACACACACACACACACGATTTGCGTAAAACATTATGAACCACAATGGTATAATGCAATAATAAATATCAAAAATTTTGATAATATGCTACAGTTTCATGAATACAGGACTTTATGGTTAATAGAGAGGATTAGTTTGTGACTAATCCGTTGGCATGTTGAAACATTTGTGATATTATTTGAAGTTACATTTCCTACTTAATTTTGTTGGCTACAACTTCTAATACGTTGACATTTATCAATTAATTGTAATAATAAATCCAATATTTGATAATGTTTATAATTATCATATTTGGTTTTGCTTGAATATAACCAGAGCCATCCTTACTATATGATTATGGAAACAAAATTCAGTCAAAATTGTTTTGAAATGGAAAGTATTGCTGTAAAAACAAACACAAAAAGTATATATATAGAATAGCCACAAAATTTGAATAAAAAGGATTTAAATAAGGTGGTTTTGATTCTTTTATAATTATTGTTATTATTACAAACAGTAAAATAGCAAATCAGTTTTTGTGTTGCTTGAAACACGTTTGTCTCGTCACCTCATTCCTGTATTATGAAAGAAATCTCAATGAAAATAGCTCCTTGGGAATGTTTTAGATCTCCGTTGCAAGTCAGTTTAACACATTTCTGAAAGAATTATTTGTCTTATTATTTGTTTTATTCTACAACACAATAAACTTTATTTGACGAGATTTGACTAGATTTTTTTTTACAAAAAAACAATATTTGTTTTTCCAATTTTGCGGTGTGAGATATCTTTTTTTATGATTGAAAGGGTAGGTATTGCGACACGTTAATGGATACATCTTACTTAAAGGGACTAGCCTAGATTCCACTTAGAATTAAAACTTATAGACATGCTCTAAATAAAGCTTAAAGGTTTAGTAATATCCAAAAAAGTATTAAAATGTACACATAAATGGCTCAAATTGAGAGATTACTAATTTGCAATATACCATTTTTTGATTGTGGTGCGACTCTCTTGTGTTTTCTGAATCCTAAATCTGTACCTCAGATCTGGATTTACCAGATAAAAATTAAAACAAAGCTCTTAGAGATAATTTAATACATACAGGCTTGACATTTAATATGGAATATATTTTTTCTATTGGTTTCCATCTTGAAAAATCCGCCATATCTCAGTATATGACAACCCCAGGATGGTGTGATTCTTTATATTTGTAACTATACATGTAAACTTTAAACCAAGACCTCTTTTGTGCATATTTAGGTGATACAGAGACAATGGGGAACCTGAAAGCACAAAAACCTCTCGAAATTGGGTTCAAACTCGTGTACAATAATACGGAATTAAGGAAATTAAACTTGCCATAGTTTCTTCAATGCATTACTTCGACACTTGAAATTTCACAGGGTTGTTTTATATATTGTTGGTTATAAATTATGACCAGTTACTTTTTACTATGTCATCCATAAGAAGCGTAGAGGGCCTTGACTCTCCATGCGGACATTCCAATCGTGATTGGAGAGTTTTGACGGGTATCCCAGCCTAAAAATCAAGCAGAGCCTAAAGTAATTCCTGTATATTGGTGGTTTGATGCAACTTGTTGTTCATCGATGTGTTACTTCAGCCGAGAAGTCCTCGATAGAGTTCATATCTGAAGATCTTACCAAAAATGGCAAATATCCAACACCATGATCTTTCATAAAATAAGGTCAAATTAAGAACATTTGTGATTTCTCGCTTGATTCAAACTGGCGATCATGTTAGAAAACCACTGGAGAAAAAATATCTAGACCAAAATTTGTTCACAACGCGCTTCGACTGAGCCACAGATCTTTTCCATTTTTGTGTCCCATCAATGAGATAACGTTGTCTTCGGTGCTTAGGCTAAATTAGGCGAAATATACATCCAAGATGGAGTAGAAGATGTTTAGAGTAGGGTTATCCTGAAGCGCACATGCTATTAACCATTCAGAAGAAGAAGGTAACATTGTCTTTTGGGGTTTTCACATGCAGGTGGAAAATCGGCCTTGATCACCCCGAAAGGCAGCCTCCATCAGCCCCAGTACAGATACATTCTAAAAGTCTTGATAGTGTCATTGGCTAGAGGCATCTTTGTAAACAATTTTGTGCTCCACTATGACACCACTCACGTCCGTCGTGCTCGAACAGTCTGGACTTTCCTGGAAGATCCACGTGTTGAGTTCTTGCCTTGACCGGTAAGATCTTTGGATATTTATCCTATTGAGAAGATCTGGGTTAAGAAACACCTTGGATTAACAGCATATATACTAATCAATCGAGGTGAAGGAGTTTTGTTGGGCTGTGGTTGGTGCTTTGGCTGAGATACCCCAAAGAACTCTCCAATCACCTATGTAGAGCATGCCATGGAGAGTCATGACGTCGTACGCTTCTCAATTATGACAGAGGAAATATTGATTGATCAGAAATTATCACTAACATTGTGTTAATCAACCATGTAAAGTTTCACATATCTAGGTAACGTACGAAAAGAAATATGGAAATTTCAGTTTCCTCTGTTTAATATTACTGTGCACAGCTTTGGACCTAATTTGCAGAGTTATTTGCCCCTTCAAGTTTCCCATCGTCTCTGTGTCACATCAATGAACTTTAAAGTGCCTTTGATTTGAAGTTTATAAGATAAGTTACGAACACGAGAAAGCACAAGTCTCTGAAACTGGTACATACCGAGATATGGCGGGTTATTCAAGATGGAAACCAATAGAAAAAATATATTCCATATTTAATGTCAAGTCTGTATTAAGAGAGAAACAATTTAATCAAAAATAATTTGTTTACCCATCACATGTGTAGAAACAAAATCTTTTTTATATTTTGAAACTAGAAAAACTGTTTTCACATCTTTTTTTTCGCCGGCAAAAAAAAAATAAAGCAGGTAACCATAATCTACTGATTCATGTAAAAAATATGTAGGTAAAAAAATAGTGGGAAGAATCTAGGCCAGTCCCTTTAATATGTAAAAAGTATGGACTTATTTTAAACAATATAAGTACAAAGAGTAAAATACATTAAGTGTTGATTTGGTATAAACATGCTGGCGTGTTACTTGCCTAAAGGGTATAAATAGAAACGCCGAGTAAAATGATACAGCCTAGATAATTGAATTAGGATTTATGTGCTCAAAATAATGAAATTGTATAAGATTGTGTCTGTTGTCAGTTCTTAAAAGAAGAAGGCCGACTTGATTAAACTACAATCATAAACCTGATCTACTAAAATGTTAAATACATTTATGACAATGTAAAAAACAAACACGCTCAATATTGAAACGTAAGCTGACGTAGCTGAAGAGCTAATAACATCCATATAGCTTATGTTGATATGAAATTTCTTACATGCTTACAACTGTGTGCTTATAATTTCAAGTACTGGAAGCAAAAATAGTCGCAATACTTTTGATCAGAACGTAAACAATAACCTTAGTATGTCATACTATAAATAATTTATACAAATATATTCTTGAAATTTCTTTCGTCGATAAAATTCACCAATAACTTTCACCAACAACAACAAAAAAATGAATGCTACCAGTCAACCACCAGGTCATTGGAAAGTGCATTTTTTTCTTTTCTACAGAGTGTCCACGAATGATTTATACCCGGTTTCAAAAAATCAGAACAAATATTAAATCATGATTTTTCATAAAACCAACATCTTTTCTACATTAGTGGATTTAGTCTTTACATTATCCATAGGTTTCATCAACATATGCTTCATTGCTTTGTGTAATGACGTAATTGAAAATTGATGAAGGTTATGATCAATATTCATGCAGGTATCAATGCGTGTAGTATACACACTTACTAATGTTTTTAAAGTTTAATGAATACAACTCGACCAAATTCAAGTCTTGATTCTGTGCCTCTGTAATTTTCTATCAGCAGGTTGTTCTCACCAGTTAGAGAGTACATCCACCAAGACACAGTCATCTCATACCATTTGTAGAGGAACCAGTACAGTCAAGGTCAAAAAGGTCTAGTTAAAGATCAAATACCATCTACTCAGCCACTGACTGGCGTGTTATCACCGACCTAGATTGCAAGGGAAATTTAACGAATGAAATTCTGATCAATGGCGTGCCCAAGCGAGGGGGGTCTCAATCTGGTGATTAATTCGGGAAAAGCTCCATTCGGGTATCTTGGCAGCAATAAAAAGATAGATGACTAAAGGAAAGCAGATAAAAAAAAAATCAAAAGAACTACGAAGAAAAACAGTTTTAAATGTTCTAAAAAATTGTGAAAAAGTTGCTGTGCTCATGAGTGGTAGCGTGGGAAGTACTCAGATCTGTACGCGGCAGCTGGAACGCGTCTTACTCCCCCTTTGAGGTTGCATGTACCGAGTTTGTTGCATATTCTCTTCAGAAGTTTTCAGTTGCTTGATCTTAGTATGAACAGAAGAAGTATGTAGGCAGCAAGCAGGTCAGTTGCAAAAGCGGCGGAATCATTGGTGTGACCTAAATACACGTACACTCTAATTTGTAAGTGTAGAAATATTAAACTTTTTAAAACGTTTGGTGCTACAAATAGCCTCCCTTCTAAGAAAAAAATGATAACAAGTGTATCATTTAACTATGTTAAAATTTAAAGCTTTAAACTGAGACGGGTTTACCATCTTGAAAATCCATAGAGCTGAATACATATTGACCTCGAGTTCCTAGACGATATTATCAATTGGAATAATCCGCTAAAACTACAAATAGAATGATAAAAAATCAAGACGGTGATAAAAATTCCAAATGTAAATGTTTCTCATTGGAGAAAAATCAAAGGAGTCAGTAAATCTTTTCAGCAGAATAAAATCCACAGTACCTGTCAAGGACAAATTTCAGATTATAATGAAAAGACGAAGATAATTATGGTATTGTTCTCGACCTAAATGAGATCGATCTATGCCCCGTTGAACACCATCATGAAACATTTTCATAAAATGGTGAAACATTTTACTCCATGGCAAAAATTTTACACCATAAGAAAAAATTAAAATGAACATTTTCATTCCGAATGAAAATTCAACATAGTGGTGTAAATGTAACACCATGAGAAAAATTCTGAATGAAAATGACTACAAAAATGACAAAGTATATCTAGGTCTTTATACTGTTATTGTTTAAACAGCATACAAGTATTTGTATTGAAGTCATGAGGGCAGATTACCTTGACTTATATATGGAATTCTATATTAAGCAATTCACTAGAAATAAAACTAAGACTTTCTTGCTTTGAGATCACACGTTGAGACAGTGAGGGTTAAAGTGCTTTGAAAGGTTCAGAGGTAAGATTCTGGGTAATGTCTAGTGAAGTTACAATTGTTATTAGTTAATACTGATGTCAGTGGATACCAAAAAGGCAACCGTGCAATGTATACAAACATCCACTGACTACAATGAATTTTCTGCATCGATGCACCACAATGCTTATCGCTTACCAGGCCCCTGACACTTTATCCCCATATATTTCATAGCTCATTTGATTACTATTTCTCAATAGTCGCTTGTTAAAGGTGCGTTTACATCTGGACGTATTGGCCCTCGAAGTAGGGTAACGTATTTCAGAATCACAATACGCTGGACGACAAGCAACGAGTAAAGATAAAAAATCAAAGTTTGTTGACCGATAGTAACGAGTATCAGCGATACGACGGCAACAAGTGACGAGTGGTTGCTGAAAGAAACGCAGACTTACTGATAAATTAAGAGTTTGGCTTGACTTTGGGTCACGACTTCTCAACGTAGAACAACTGTAAGCAACGTAGTGAGGCGGCACATGCTGACCTTGGCTGACGTAAAGGAACGAATGCTATCGAATGGTTACGGCAACAATAACGTGACTAGAAGTTTGTGCGAGTACAAGGTTGTTTGATTGAAATCACATTGATTTAAATAGATGCGATTTAAATCACTTGGATTTTTAAAAAAATTATCCCTGACTGGTTTTTTTTTTCAATTGAATCATTTTAATTTCTCTACAAGCACTTTCGAAACAGTTTTGAAATAGTGTTCAATTAATCTTCATTAGATGCAAAAACACAATTATAAACATTTTCCAAACAACACAATTTTTAGCAATAAACCCATCTTATGAAACATTAACAATCTTTTAGTTATGAGTTTTTGAGCTAATAATGATAATTGACTGGGATATGTTACACACCCCAAAACATTCATGCAAAAGTGCCTGCATTTTGTTGATAAATCCAAAAGTGTGTCATTTTATGATTACATTTGGGGCTCGGCAATAATTACAACACAGTAGCCATAGAGAATTTTCAAGATGCTGTAAAAGTTTGCAACTTGAAAATGAATGGTCAGATCAAGTGAAAATTTTCAGCATACATTTATGTTGTACTATTCTTATTATTTAGATAGAAAAGAGGCAAGGCTGTCATTCAAATCGGAATAAAAAATTGCACCAATAGGCAATAATATGTACATGTAGAAGCTAATCATAACTTTAGGTGACAATCAAGTCCACTCCTTTGTTTCCTGTAACAAGGTAAACATCTTAATTTGAATTTAGGATCTATTCCATTTTAAAAGCTTTGAAAAAGACCACTAGTTTTACAGCTTTTGCAGTCCCTGGTGGACACCAATTGAATCACTAAATGTAAAGATTTTTTATTTTTGTAACTTTTGTTTCATTTAATTTAGTGGATTATTTGTCAAATGTTAAAATACATATTTCAAAGAATACTTGTCAACTGTATTTGGTCTAAAATCACTTCAAAAACAGTTTAAACCTGTTTTGTATGATCATGGTTTTTTTTTAAATCCAGATCTGAGGTACACAGGGATGTGAGTAGGAATGATTTACCACCCGCACAACTTTGGATCAATGATCCCGGTCATCGAGTCATGTTGTCGTGACCTGTCGATATCATTCGTTCCTTTTACGTCAGCCAAGGTCAGTATTTGCCGCCTCACTACGTTGTTTACAGTTGTTCGTCGACGAGAAGTCGTCACCCAACGTCAAGCCAAACTTGTATTTTATTAGTAAGTCTCCATTTCTTATAGGCCCCACTCGTCACTTGTTGACGTGGTGTCGCTGAGGGTCGTTACTATCCGTCAACAAACTTTGATTTTTCATCTTTACTCGTCGCTTGTCGTCCAGGATTTTGTGATATTGGAATACGTTACCCTACGTCGAGGGCATGTCGTCACAGTGTAAACGCATTTTAAAGATTCGATTACAGTACACCGATGTGTAATTCAATGTTTGTTTCGTCGCAAAGCAGCTCTCTGCAGCAAAGCTTTATAACCCCGGATATGATCAATATAAGCAGAACTTGACGGCGCTGCTGACTTCTTTACGCATCTTGTGACACCATTGATAACTAACAATAGTAACCTAACTTGACATTACACAGAAACTAACCTCTTCTATCTATTTGTTTAAAAATAAAAAGTGTTCAATTTATGATTGTGAATGGTGACAAGCATGCTTTATGTAGTTAAAAAACATAATTATTTATATCGAAATAAACAAATGCTTCATGTGATATATAGTATAACAAAATTATACACTTCTAAGCAAGCAGCGCTGTTTATTCGTGTGTTTTGACAAAATAGAAGAAATTTGAAATGCAATAATTGACGTGATAAATTAATGGACGTAAATAGTTGTGATTTGTAACCCAAAATGAGTCTTTTATCATTATAAATTTAAATTCTAAGTCAAAGTTTTCTGTACAAATGCCAACATCTGATTTATCTCTCTCCATTTTTTAAACACGGTTTCTTAAGTTTGGCTTTTTTATCATTATTATTAATTTAATTTGTATTTTTTTCTGACTGATATCAAGGTACCATTCATCATAATTGTATTATTACCAATCTAGAGCATGGATTTAAAATATCATAGATACCAGATGCTCCACAATCAAATCATACAATTCAACAGTTTCATATCTTTTGATTTTGATATTTGTTTATACCAAAAAGTAATGCATTAAAGTGCACCACGATATTGTTATTGTTTTATACAATGTATATTGCTCCTATATTATA
>JXSR01S007450.1:8051-18760 GCA_000969725.1 Ophiothrix spiculata
TAAAAATATGAACAATTAAATACAATAGGTGACCAGCACACAACATTCATATTAAAAAACACACAAATATTATAGGAATACTATCAAAATGCAAACATCAAAAATGGCTGTATGAGATCCAGATGCGAGAGAATAAGAGCAAATCACAAAAAAAATCCACGCAACAGAATCTCACAAGCAACAAATAATAAATCAAACAGTTGGATTATTAAAAAGGTGAGTTTTTAACAGTTTCTTGAAGGTGGCAAGTGAGCTGGCATTTCTGATTTGCTGAGGTAGTCCGTTCCATAACCTTGGTGCTGAAACTGAGAAAGCCCTCTCACCGTACGTTGCCGTTGACACAGTCCGAGGAAGACCATAAAGCAGACTGTTGTTGGCGTCAATTCTTGAAGTCACAAAAGCAAATGCTATACGATTGGTTGAGGTTTGGCGTATTTTAGAAAAAGTAGAAAAATCAACAGATCAAAAAACTTGTTTCATCCGATAGCATAGACTTCAAGTAATTTGTGAACGCATTCGACCAACATGAGATGTTACATGGCTGAGTAACAAGCTGACTTTCCTAAAACTTTGACTTTCTACATCAATATCTCGTCACGAATTCGTCATTGTATTATGAAACATATATCATAATGTACCTTATTTTGTCAAGATTACAATGATACCAACCTTTATGGGGTAAAACACAACTGTTTTTGAGAAAAATACGCCGAAGCTGCGACAGGTTTTTCACGCTTTGCGATTCAGACCCTGTTTACATATGGCAGCTATTTATAATTACCTCCAAAATCCTCATTTATAAACTCACAAAGGAGTAGCTGCCATATGTAGTATTTCCAAAAAATGACTCGTGTATGAACTGGGACGATAAAGTTAACCAGTGTATGAATGAATGTTTCATTTGATATACAATTACAATGACCCCTATGCCAAACAAGGTCACTAGGCTTTTATTAAACATGAAAAGGTTTTTATCACTTGTCGTAATTGATGATCAATAAAAGAATCAGAGGCTAACTGCATGAACGATCTTGAGTGCTTGTTTTATAAAAACCAGTACCATAGAGTAACAGAGATGACACTAAGCTCAAAACAAGGCCCCAATCATAGCGTAGTATGTGGACTATAAAGTATAGAGTGTGCTGAGCAGGAAATAAAGATGAAATGCATGTGAGGTACAGAGATGGTCAAAATTCTGAAGTCTACTTTGAGCATCCCCGTACAATTTTTTTTAAGAACCCCCCCCCCCCCGGGAGTTTCATAACCATAGCATTCTTATTCTGTAATAAATGCCTTTGAGTTTAGACTTTCTGGCGAGGTAAGTCATCTTGTCAACCTTGACACAATTACTTCTACTAAACTGATATTTTGCTAACTTTGGCCAGAAGATAAATACTATTGTTATTGTTATAAAGCTAAATGGATAGCGTAAGCAATACTGTACACGCTTGTTAGTTCTTAAAAAAACTTGAACAAACTATGTGCATAGAAACCAGTGAAAATGCATAATGTAGAAAGATATTGCTCAATTTTTTTTATTGAATAAGCTTGAATAACAGTCTTTTACAGACTTTTTACAAAATCCATTAAGAATAAGATAGACAAGAGAATTTTACGTAAGATTGTGTCTCCGGTTTATACATTCCTTCTCATCAAATCTTGCTTATCAAATTTCAGGTTCATGATGGGTATGGCTATTGTCAGACTGTTGCCTAGTATTTAATTAGAATTGAGTGTTTCCCCGGGAGTGTTTCAAAAAACCACTGCAACAAAAACACTTCCTTTTCTATTGTTATAAGATAACTTCTTTTTACTAGATTTAAAAAAATCATCCTTATGCAATATACATGTATATGGCCAAGATCACTATAATCGAAAATGGTCTTACCATATCTGAGTGCTCTTTTCAGTTGCGTATTTTCCGAAAAGAAAAAGTTAAATATAATAATCTAAATAAAATAAGAAAAAATATAATATAATATAATATAATATATTGTAATACAATATAATATAATATAATGTAATATAACATAATGTAATGTAATAAAAGTGAGATTAAAAATTCATTAACACCATATAAGTAAGGTACTGTTTCAGCTCAAATCGTAGAATATCATTCACGACACAAACGACCGTGAAAATCCTTTCGTAAAATTGTTGCACCGAGGCCAAAATACCAATTTAATCACATGCACACAGGATCATATTAAAGCTTGTTATACCTAATTCAAGAATTTTCATATAAAAATATTAAAATATTTTTGGCAACTCGGGGAGATGAATTAAATCTGTCATTGTCTCATTTACATAATATGGAACCTGTTATCTGATTACACATGTAGCAACCGTGACTTGTGCAACTTGTATACATTTATGTCATTGCCAAAGACACGGAGACTGGTTCACAGTATTCCGGATGATATTCCTAAGATCACAACAAGGAAAAGTAGTTGAAAAGAAATAAACATCCTATGTTTATAGAATGGACTCTTTTTATCATATTATCAGATTGCCCGGATCGGACCAGAGTTCTTCTATGAATTAATTTTTATAAAATACGTTCAATAATTTTCATTTTCTAGCTCAACAATTAAAACTACCAAATTATGCAGTGGCATTTATTATAATGTTGATATTTCGAGTAAATTGGTCAACAAATCTTAACCATCGAAACCAAAAGATAGAAACCTGGAAGTTTGAAGCGCCGATTGTCATAGCAATTCACAAACATTGATTAGTTGTGACCGTCTGTCACAAATCAGCTTATAAATTAATCTCCGGAAATTTTCACTTTTTACGTATCTGCAAAGGCCATGTAGTAACGATTAAAATGATGCCCCTATGGACATCATTCAAGAATCCCCCGGGGAGTCTTAAAAAAAGTTTTGTACGGGGATAGTACATTTCCGAATTTTGACCATCTCTATACCTCAAAAAGCATGATTTTCCCCGGGGGGGCCACTTATATACTTTCATGTAGTGTCATCAGCGAGCAGACCCTCAAATTTTGCACCCTAAACACTGACCTGGGCGATGTGTAATCCTAACCCTTTCCACTGTCCTTTGTGTCAAAATGATACTCTTTTCACTGATCAATCGTATTTTAAGCACCCTTTACACTAACCTACCATAAAAAGCCCTTAAAAAATTACGTGAATGAGATATCAGGAAATGGCCTGCGGTAATAGAGGTGACGTGATTTTATCGAATAGGGGATGAGTTCCAGGTGTTTTCTGGATGTCAGACCCATCTCTATACCATTTTTCTAGAAAAAGCACTCAATTTAGGGCAAGTTGGGTGCTTGGGTCCGCAACACAAGATAATCACAACAAATGTGTCTATTTTATCAAAGTTGTATCATAGTTTTTTTAAAATCTATGGTTGTATTAATCAGTCAACTAAATTGCAAGAGTCTAAATTGGGAGGCAGTGCGTCCGGGAGGCAGTATATGTTGAACATAGACTTAAAAGATTATACTCAGGCAGTCAATCCCACTAAAAAAGGGACTTAATTCTTGATCAAATTTGCGTTTGTAATGAACTAATTGTGAAAGGAAACATGTAAATGGAAGGCCGTTTTTACCAAGATACTAAACAAAATACTTGAAAAACTACTGAAAACCCTTTTATTTTTTCGTTTTTTTTTGCTTGTCACTTTGGCAAAACCATTAAAATTAGTTTTCGGTCGACCAAAACGAAAATATTTCCTCAAAAAGGTCCACTTTTTGAAAATCCGCACCCCCTTGGAAAAATCCTGGCTACGGGCCTGAATGGGACTATCTATGCGCAATGTCGAGATTAGTACACTTCTCCGAGATCATCTGATCATGATCTAAAATCCAGATATCCACAGATCTCTTTAAGGGGGAATATGCCCTTTTAAGGCCTAAAAATTAATATTACAAATTTAAATAGAGGAAAAATTACCTTTCTATTGCCTTTTGTTTGGCAACAATCAGAGCTTCCGTTCAAAAGTTAAGGTCGAAAATGTACCTTCGCGCGTTGAAATTTCGTGTGTTTTATTGTTTTCTCAAGCTGCGATATTTAAAATTTTCGGCTTTAAAAATTCATATCTCAGGAATTAATTAAGCTTTTGATCTATAATTTTCACAATAAATTAGGAAAATTCAAGGGATTATTTTTCAATTCAAAAGGAAAGTAAAATAGTGTTTCTAAATTATACAAAAACCTAAAAAACAGTTTTTCCAGACTAAATTGCTTATATCTCAAAAGTGAATTTTAACGATATGTTATTGCTGCGCGCAGGATTTCTCAAGAACGATTTATCCTAAAGAGATGGGATAAAAATCAAATTAATGCATACTATACGTACTAGAATGAACTAGAATGTTGCTACTAGCCCCATAGGAACTTGGGTTAAGGGGGTCATCGGTCAAAAAAGAGGAAAAATAATTATTTTTTCCTTTCGCAGCTTGAGAAAACAATAAAATACATAAGAAATAATATAGGAAATTTCAACGCGCGAAGTTACATTTTCGACCGTAACTTTTGAACGGAAGCTCCGATTGTTGCCAAACAAAAGGCAATAGAAAGGTATTTTTTTCCTCTATTTAATTAAAATTGCAATTTTTATTTTTAGGCCTTCAAAGGGCATATTCCCCCTTATCCCTAACAGGCAAAAACCATACAAAACCATGCACAGCCCAAGTCCAAATACGTCAAGATGATTACACAATCACCCCAGCCTATATCTAAGCACGGAATGCCTAGCCTGCCTGAGTTCCCCCCGTAGCACGAATCCCACACTCTCGAAACCAGAGGTTGCGGGTTCGCGCGACTTTTCTTCCTCCCTCACTCTATGACGTGTTTGTACTTAGTTTATTTTACCCCTTGATTTGTATCTGCAGCTATCTGCGCTGCATCAGCTTGATAATCAGATAATTGACAACAGTCACAAGCGATGACTTAACGCAAGTTTCTGTCGACTGACATGATAAGCTTTCGATATATGACTTTAAAATTTGAACGTGTAGCGTAAAAAGTCGACTTTACTGCTCGCAAGCATTGGTAATGATCGGAAGTCGCATATCTAGTGACAATACACACTTGGCGTTTTTCCATAGTAGTTTCAGTGTAATTATTGATATTACGCGTCCTTGTTCAAGTGTCAATTACAATCGTGCGTGGGTTTAGGAATAAAACATGATATGATGGTGACTGGGATGCTAAGGGAAAATCCGGCGTTCTTGTTAATTCTATTTGTCGTTTCCTTTAAAGTACACATGCAATCATTTAGCAACACGCGTTAATACGTTCGTAGCAGTTAAACACATACAGATATGGAATATTTAGTAGCGCATCTCGTATTTGTGTTGTTCACTACTCTATTATTATTTAGGGGAGACATCAGTGCCAAGCAAAGTGAATGTTTGGTTCATTACAAAGATGGGGATATCATCCTGGGTGGAATTATACCAATTTACCGAACTAATAATGTACCATGTGATGGGCCAATAATGGAAAACCATGGAGTACCTAAAGTAGAAGCGATGGCATATGCAATTGACCTTGTCAACAACAGAACTGATTTGCTACGGGATATAACTCTTGGGTATGAAATTAGAAATGACTGTCGGACAGAAGACTTGTCACTTTGGACTATGAATTCTTTGGCTGGACAATGTAGAAATGAAACATTTGAATTGGTCTGTAGTACAAGTCGCCCTAAAGGTAAAAAAGTGGTCGGGATATTGGGGCCAGGAAGCAGTGGAACAAGCATCTTTGTCGCCAAGGCTGCTGCCATATACAAAGTGCCAATGATCGCATACTCTGCATCTAGTGATGAGTTAAGTAACACCAACAGATTTCCCTACTTCTTCCGAACTGTTGCCCCAGATAAATTCCAAGTTGGAGCCATAATAGATTTACTTTTACATTACGATTGGAAATATATTGGTCTGTATTATTCAATCGATACGTATGGCGTGCATGGTGCACGGCAAATCCGAACTGAGGCAGATAACCGTGGTATATGTATCGCAACGGTGTCTGCTGTACCAAACAATCCGACTGACACGGAATTGAAAGAGATCGTAGACAATCTAACCGATGTGCCAAAAGTGTCAGTGATCGTTGTATTTGCTCTGTCAGTTCCAGCCAATAAACTACTTGGAGCTATATCAGCGGCAAATTTGAATCGAAAAATCACCTTCATTGCAAGCGATGGATGGGGTAGAAGTAACGTAATCGAGTTGGGATATGGTAGCCTCCTACATGGTAGCCTGTTTGTACGATTTTATACTCCTCCGGATAATCCGTTTCGTGAATATTGGAGAAATCTGGAACATGCAAGACATCTTGTAAGAAGTCCATGGTATGAAGAGTTCAGCTCTCATTGGAAATCTCTACACAACTGTTCTAGTATGAGATCATGTCCCATTCCACCTGCCTCGGAATCTTTTGTGATCAATGGAGTGCTAGCATTTGCCTATGCATTGAACAAGACAATCTCAGAAATGGGTTTCCAAGATTACAATACTGATCTGAATTTTGGGTCTGTTCTAAAGGACAATTTGCAAAATGTATCTTTTAACACAACTGATGGAATCTTTAATTTCGATGAAAATGGCGATTCTGAAGGACGATATAAATACTTGAATCTGCAAATGGTCGATGGTAAATATGTTTACGAAGAAACAGGACGCTGGGACCTTGGCACTGGAATACGGATCAACAGCAGTGCCATCCAATGGGGACTTGAAGACATTCCGCAGTCCGTGTGTAAAGAAACGTGTCTACAAGGATTTATTGAAGTTCCTTTGGAAAAGAAATGCTGTTGGGGTTGTCAGAAGTGTCCCATTAATACCATTGTGATCAATAAGACTATCTGTTATCCATGTCCAACAATATTTTGGCCTAATGACAATTTCACTTTGTGTGAGCGCTTACAGCCGATCTTATTGTCGTGGCACGATCCGACAGTAATCCTTCTTGTAATGGTATCTACGTGTGGCATTTTATTAACCATCCTTGCAAGTTGTGGAATGTGGTTGTATAAATCGAATGCGTTGATCAAGGCAACAGGTCGAGAACTAAGTATAATGATGATATGCGCAGTAACTTTATCATTCATGACTGTTTTCATACTTATACTTCCGCCAACAAATGAAGTCTGTTTTCTTGTCGAGAACATGATTGCTTTCTCATTTTTGCTCAACTTTGCGCCAACTTTGCTTAAAGTCAATCGTATCTATCGCATCTTCAAGGCTGGAAGGAAAACCGTTCAACGACCGAAATGGTTAGGGCCGAAGGATCAGATTTTATTTCTGGCTATTTTAATCACATTTCAGGTAAATATGCAATTTATTACCAAATACTCACTGTATTAATTTTATAAACCAAAGTATACACTGACTATTAAATAGGCCAGTACAAGAAACCCCAACTCTAATAGCTCCCTTCTGTAAAACATAAATGCATACAAATCTCTGAAAATGCTTTCACATTACTAAAAAACATTTCCATGTCTATATAATAATAATAATAAAATGGCGCTTTTTGAGCGCAGAAATGCCCAAGGGCCTCTAGGCGCTTTACAAAAGATATACATAATAAACAAGCATAAAAAGATTAAAAGCTGATAAAAATACATTAAATACTACAATTCAAAAGCTAAGATACAGATAAAATACACCTTAAAAAGTACTGAAAAACCCGTGTCACATTTGACCTTGTATATATAGTTGACTTTTTTTAAATATTGTTAGATTTTGTTACTGTATATATAGTTGCAGAGGGGAGCTCATGGAGTAGGGGTTTTCTTGTCATGTTTACTGCAAGTTTTTACCTACTTACTGACCTATCAGAATATCACAAGTTTTGACGTACATATTGAATAGAGTCTCTAGTTTATACATTATTCTTTACTAGTGATTTCACGACCATTATCAAGGTCAAAATGACACCTAAAGACTAATTTTTTCACCGAAACCTCATAATTTCATGATGTTCGAACAATTTGACGGGTTTCAAAGCTTGACAGATTGTAGGTTTGATACTTCTTAATTGAATTACAAACAATATGTTATAAATATGCTGTCAGTGTTGAATTTGAATGATAATGTAACAAACCCGCGTTGTTTTGCCCGAAAAACCGGACGTGAATTACGACTCTGAGTTCGCCCTGTTTGAGCTGTGAATTGCCTGTTTTAAGTATCTAAAATATCTACATTTTGTCTGATATACGCATTCGCATAATTTACTTACAAATTGTGTATTCCAATGAGGCAAAAATTGCAAATTTTATGTAAACAAAAGAAAAATACGGCATTCTAATGTTTATGTTTTAGATTTTGGTTCACGATCTCAACGCTGCCTTGATAGCTCAGTGGTAGATGCCTCGCTTCGTAAATTACGCATGACTAACCCCTGCCATAATCCATGTTTCGAGTCCCCGCAAATACAGTGGAAACTATTTATCTTTTCATGATTAAAAAATAGTTGGGATTCACATTTTCCTGAGCAGATGGATTCCCTTTACCCTTGAAGGGGCAATTCATGATTCACTTTTCACCCTCAAGGTCACCTCTTTCAAAAAGGAGTTTCTTAGCTTAAAAGAATCCTCACCTGGTATATGTTACGATCCCCAAACCATTTTGTCATATATGCTTGCGTTTTTGAGAAAAGTGAGAAAATGTGTCATTTTCTAATTATTGTCGGGGCCCCGACAATAATTACAACACAGTAGCCTATGGGGATTTTCAAAATGCTGAAAAGCTTGTAACTTGGAAATAAAGGATCGGAATCAAGTGAAATTTTCAGTATATATTTATGTTCCACTCTTCTTTTTATTTAGCTAGAAAAGAAGCAAGGTTTTTTCACATCAAAATCATGAATTGCACCTTTAACTATATATTTGCATGTGCAACATAAATATGCGATGCTCTCCATGTCAAAAGTTGTGTTTAAAAAATGACCGTTAATGCAATATCAGTCAAATGTCAAATCAACTAATTAATTGAACAAGACACAAATATCCATTTACATATCTAGTGTATCCTTTCATCACTGTGATAATGGTTGATTCTAGACCATACCTCTAATAATATACACAAATACTGATGTCAAATATAATAGTCAAAATGATCAATCCCTTTTCAGTCTAATCGTAGCGACCCTGTTAACGACCTCAATATGCGAATCTAAAATCGAGAAAAAAAATGGTCGCGATTTTTTATTTTATTTTTTATTTATACTTTCTTACTGGATAACAAATATATATTGTACAAATTCACATCAAAATGTCATAAAAAACAGGGAATACACAGTGATGCATAAACAATTTAAAAACAAGCAAGTAGGCTGGGATAAACAGGTGTTAAACACCTCTAGAACCATCCCACCTAAGATCAAAACAAATTAAGGGCAAACTAAATGGATCTGCAATTTGGACAATGGCAAATAGAAATCCAGGTACAAACATTAGATGAAATGAAATTTGATTGGAATTTAGTTTGCAAAAAATTGGAAACATGACCTTTGAAGGCAGAAGTGGAATCGCAAGCCCTAGTAACTGTAACTTGTGGTAGCTGATTCCACAGAGGAATAATGCGGTTAAAAAAGAATATTTATGAGATTCAGTTTTACATCTATGAGAAATCGAAGTAAAAAGATCAGACGACAGTCTTGTGGTGGGACGGTTCTCTTGGTGATCAGCATTAAAAATCGCATACTCATTAACATTAATATCATACTGCCCCTTTTTACATCTCATTTATACGTGACCTGCTGAAAAGGCTGACTTTGAACCCTTATTATCTGAAAACGGTGAAAGCAAATGCAAATTTGGAACGGGGTATGAAAATTTGGGAGTTTATCCAGTACAATGCATGTAATTTCTTTTGCTGTTGATAAAAAAGAAGCATTATATGGCATTTTCTATACAAAATCAACGATTTTGACACTTTATAAGCAACCAAATTTGAACCCTTACATCAATTTTGTTTCAGAAGATAAAACATCGTCAGTTGGATCAATTCTGCTAGTAAAATATGAAAACTCAGATTGACGAAATTTGAAATATATATTTTGCCTGTAAGACCTGTAAAGTGAAGAAATAACTAAAGGAAAAAATACGTTGATATGATGTACGAAAGGTACCTAATATCGGCTCTTCGTACTTGCCTGCGATTTGTATTGCGATAACTGGGCATCAAAATTCCGATAACTACTACCTTTTGTCACGAGGGCCATCCTCTGACGTCAGAAACGTATATAGACCTCATAGCTAAAGTAAATTCAACGAAAAGGTAGGCTAACCTGCATTATTTTGTGGGGGTGTAGGGAAATTAGCTAGTTTATTTATAAACATTATTAAGTCCGAGGCGTTCTCAGATATGCCTGCCATGTTTGTTTCAATATAACACATCACAAAAATCCATCAGAGTATATTGATACTATACTTTGTTACATGTATGCCTATTGAAAAAAGAAAAACAATCATCCAAGATATATTGATTTTTCTGAGACAAACTTTTTTTTTCTTTGGCCTTATTATTATAAACTCTGTTTAGCACAGTAAACATTTCAACAGCATGTAATTGAAACTATGGGACTTAAATATATTGGCCCGTATTCCAGAAAGGTGTTTAGCTAAACCACGGTTTTAATTCTCATCAACAGCACGGCTCATTGAACTGTTCCGCTTGAAAGCTGCAACGGTGCATATCATTCCTGGACAGTTGATGGTCA
>JXSR01S007455.1:6961-19890 GCA_000969725.1 Ophiothrix spiculata
AGAAATATGAGAAAAATGGTTCACAAGATGATCAACATCGCCCTTTAAATCAGGCACACCAAGGTTATTCATCAAGTCATCCGTAAAGGCTGATGACACCATGTTGCGAAAGTCACGCACGGAACATGTTTTTTTTTTAGATGGTGGGTTCAATTGCTGAAGAATACATCTGACCATAAAGGCTCATTCCAAAGAACCTAGCAAAAACATTATATCAACAAGTTTGTTGTTGATAATGGTGCTCACTGGTGGGGTCAAGACATGTAGGTGTTTGAAAATTAAATCAATTGCCAAAATCCTGAGTAAAGTCCATGTAACGTTCGGTAACGTTTGTGACCGCGCACGGAAATGGTTTTTTGCTCCGAATGACTTCAAAGTACAATTTCTCTGAAGTGTCAACGATTTTTTTATTGCGCCTTACACCGATTATGGGAAACATATTTACAAATATTTCATAAAAATTACAGAACATCATATTGCCAGGAATAATTTTAATGCATTGTTTTGTGTTGTAACGTTTGGTAACGTTAATGACATTTTTGTGTAACTTTTTGGTAACGTTTGTGACAGTTTTGAAATAAAACATGTGCTCATTCATGCACGGATAGACAAACTTTACAATTTCTGATTGGAAAATACTTCTTATGTACCAAGTAACAAATGTATGACGGAAAAACATGCTTATGTGGTCAAATTAAAAGGCTGATTTTTTGCTTGAAATAAAAAAAGGTTCAGTTTCCACTGGAAAGAGCCTAAAGTGATCTGATCCATGATCAAGACCGACATCACAGAGTCTGACAAAGATTTTTTTTTCAAAATGTCTACTCTAGATTTTATTGGTTTTCAGCCTGATATGTACCATTTTACACCAGTTTACGCTGGGTTTTTTCAGGATTTTTTACGACAGCATGGATTTTTTCAAAAAAAAACCAATCAAATCCCTGCTTATTAGGGGCACCAATTTGGATTTTAAACATTTTGATAACACAATTTTGGGATTAGAGTGTTTGTTGTTACCCTTAAAGGTGCAATTTGTTGGTTATTTTGTTATTGTGATATTCCAAATGCTTCAAGGCCATTTGTTTTGGTATGATTAAATGTTTGATATTGCTGATATTTTGTGATAAAAGGCAGGCAACGACAGGGCTTGTTTCGGTCAATTTTCATGAAAATATGGCATTTTGCGGCTATTTTGAATTTCAGATTTATGTTGACCATTTTTAGCCCATTGTAATTTTATAGGTCTAGAAGTTGTTTCTCAACGATAAATGTGGATATTATGTGGGTTTAAGGTACTTTAAGCTGTTAAGTGATAAATACAGTATGTCGTTTTTGCGGCCATTTTTCTACGTATGCCTTGAATTGCCGCAAGTGCAGATCAATTTAACTGCCGTACAATCATCCATGGCTAGAATCGAAAACTAGGTTCTATACAATGTTGGCCGATTAAAACGTGTGGTTTTAATCGCCTGGTAAAACTGGCCAGAATTTTGTTTTTGACACCTTTTTTTGGCAAAAACTCACAAAAACCCTGAAAAATAAGGCTTGAAAAACTATAAATTATCCTCGTTTAATAAGGAGCCGCTTCAAAACCCAACCAGTGGTTTACCGCCCGTAACCACCGATTTTGACCGGTTGCTATTGTTCTAAACAGTGGCAACCGCCCAGAATCGCCGGTTCTGGCCTGTCAGCTGCCGGTTGACTTTTGAAGTGGCCCCTAATAAAACCAAAGAAATGAGCGTTGTTTGAGATCAAACTTTAAGTTAATTATGGAAACAAATTTAACAGTTTAACACAAAATTTCACAATTATAAATGTTAACACTTTTAAGGGCTTTCATGTATTGTAAAAGTTTAATATAAGTTAATCATGGAAACAAATATAACAGTTTAACACATAATTCAACAATTAATGTCAATACTTTTAAAGGTCTTCATGTATTGTAACAGTGCATTTTTGTCAAAATATTAATAAATAAACCAATCAAACAGTGTTGTTGAGAATAGGCCTACATATTCTCTACTTTCCTGTTATAACATAACCATCATCTCAAGAATAGATTAACTTGCTATGAATAGATGTAGCTCATAGAAATTAATACATAACATTATAGAAAATTACAACCATCAGGAAAAACTTGAACATGTGCATTGGGGTGAAAAATACGTCTCCATGTGAAAATATACACTCACAATCATGACAATGTTTATTTAAAATGAACATTTTCATTCTAAATGTGCATATATGGGATTGATTTGTTTAAAGTATGAAAAGGCGGTTGAGCACATTAATGCTTTGCATGGACAATGGTACTCGCATATTAACGCCGCAATATTTCGGGCTGTTAATTTATGTAATTGCCTAAATAGTAGTTGCGCTTCTTTTGGCGAACAAAAAATTGAGATCGACCGCGTCGTTTTCGAGCTAATTACCATAATTTAGCTTTGTGGGGTGCGAAAAAATAAAGCACCCTTGAGTAGAATTTTCCAAATTTTGTTTCAACAATGTCAATGTATTCATGATCTCCTCATTTTAGCCAAATTCCATTGGACAATCAGTTATATGGCCGCCATTTCGAAACGGCACGTACATTGTATATTTTTATTTTTTCGCGAAATATGGTTGTAATTAGTGTACCTATGGTGTAAAGATTATAAAAAAATTCGGGCGGGATTTTATATAATCTATAATAAAGTGTTCCGAAAAAAATTATACCCTTTATTTTGGTTCTATTCTACTTAATTATATGATTTATCACACAACAATAATTGCAAATGATGTAAATGGGTATGTTTTCTTCAAATGATTCCTTACCAAATTTTGCACTTCGTACAGTTCCGTAATATCATGAATATGGCTTCATTTTCTAAGCGAAGAGGATTTTGCAGTTTAACAACACAGATTACTGCTGGGCGAAATCTCATGGCAATTCAAAAGCGTGGAGAAATTAATTTCGAACAGAACTACAGATTTTAAATGTTCAAAATTAAATTATTCCAATATTTTAAAAGAATTAGATTTTTTTTTAAATATATTGACGTGAATTTTAAACTGGGCTACCACACAACATAATTGACAGTCAGCGAAAAAATCACTGACAATCCAGGATTCGAACCTGGGACCTTGGCATTACTAGCGCCACGCTCTACCAACTGAGCTAATGAGTCAGATCTAACCCTGTTCCTCTAACATCATCTCATCCGAGAAGCTTAGACAGAGGATTTGGAAATCAATTCCGAACTCGCAATTAAACGTGCGGTGAAATATATATTGACATGAATTTTAAACTGGGCAACCACACAACATAATTGACAGTCATTTTTTTTTGTATAAAAAAGGAAATAATTTCCAAATTAGAGAGTTCGCATATCACAATGACCGTATTTTTAAGATACAATTGGACACAGACGATACGTAAAGGTTCAATTGAATTTTTCATGAAATGTCTCTTCAGAGTTTCAGGAAAAACTTAAAGTTTACAGGGTATACTTTCTATGTCAGTTGCTTCAAGAAATGGGACAAAAGTTATGATTATAGTTTGTCGAAATTCACATGATTTCAGTATAGGAAAATACGTATAAACATTATTCGCAAACATGGTATAATCTGATAGGGGGAAGTTGACTGAATTGTGTGGGTTGATTTGTGTTTGTATCATAAAAAGGATCACCTTCAGGCTCAGACGATAATTGAATTGATTTATTAATTAAGTGTGAACTATAAACAAAGTGATATACGTAGTATTTATTATATTTGTTAAATGCATTTACTTTAAGATTACCATGACGAACATGGGTACATTTTTAATCCCTATTGCACAAATAGAACGGTCCCTTTGAGCATGCGCATGTGACATTTCGAAAGACTTTTTTTTTTGTTTTATGAAAATAAATGAAAAAAATGATCCTATTTCAAAAACGATTTGCTTTTTTTTTTCAATTGTTCTTTCAGAATCGTGTTCAGAGTGTAATTATCTTTATCTTAATGTATTATTTGGGTATCGCTATCATTGTCTACTCCCAAGAATGGAAATGAGGATAATGAGCTTTATTCAGTTGTTGAGTACCCTGTTATATGTGCGGCAGAGCATGCCATTGTATTCAATTGGCTCATTTGCATTCTTGGGAGTAGAAAATGATAGCGTTACCATTATTTGTCACACGGGGTTGTATATTTCTATTTAGCCGTGTGTCTCAATCAATCACCAATAAGCGCCAAATGTGACGTCTGCAGTTTTTAACCCCAAATTATCAAAATATCTTGAGTACATTATTATTTTTTGTTTCTTTTTGTTTTTATTGTTTAGTTAGAATACCGACTCTACATAACATATCAAGGAAAATAAAGGTGTTTTGCCACTTAAAATTACCCTCGGAAATTCGATTTTTACCGTTGGCGTGTTGACCATCACTACCTAACAGAACTGACTACAAACATTTGATTATGCATGGGTAATTAAACAACAAAACTAGCAAGTAAGCGTGTTATAATTTATACAGTTTTTTCTCAATGTGAAATTTGTATATGGGAATAAGGTTGACAAACAAAATTATCGCTACCAAACATTTGGTGGTGACGTCACCAAATATTTGCCATCGAATTTAAAGTATGAACCGGTAACAAACATTTGGTGCAATGTATATGGCAATTCAATAAATGTACAATCTAGCGCGAAATTTTATTTGGTCTCAACTCGGTGTTGAAGTTATTTGAATGATATCATAAATGTTAAAGCGACACGTCATGACTTAACCCTATTTCTCCTAAGCTATTTTTGTAACACGTCCTCCGAAGTGGGGGGGGGGTTCTAAATAATATTTTGGAACTAAACCCCCTATAACTAATAGATAGGTATGATCCTCCCCTATCAAATGATACCAAGATCATCGAAATCGGCCAAGGCGTTACAAAATTATGAAGTACTTTCGGATTGGAAAATCAGGCAAAATTGCATTTTGGCAAAATGGCCACCAAAATCACAATTTTGCTATAAAAGTTTAAAATAACGGATTTTCGTCCGGTTTCTTGCTAAGTAAGAAGGGAAATGATGATTCAAACATGTCTCGTGAAATAGAAAAGTCCAAATTTGCCCTCATGATATATTTTGTACTATTGCACTCTCAGGCATTTAATATTTGTATACTATTTTATTTTCAAAATGATCGCCATATTCAAAATAACAGCTATATTTACTTTAAAAATGCTGATTTTTGCTTTGATGATCGGACTTTCTTATCAGAGTTTGACGATTCCAACTCATCAGGTAATATGATAATAATATAAAAAATAACCTCATAGCAGGAGGACAGTTTAAAAAAAAAGAAAGCAATAATTAATTACACCAATGGATTTGAAGCAATTGTTCGATGTATTACTGTTAACACTTGCATATGTTTTATTTTCAAACTGGCTGCTGTATTCGCTTAATGCGTGGTCTTTTGTTCTTAACCCTTTGAACCCAACGAGCCGGTAAACCGGTGTAATGAGACTGAGTGTCCGGGTCTAATTGAACTACACGGAATAAGTCGCAATCGATGATTTATTGATCGCACATTTACAAGTACGTTCTACACATTTGAATAGTTGCCAGGACAGCTCAGCAACACGGACGTTATTTTATTACACCGGCTCACGTGTACATGTACCGTATACCCGATGAGCCGTTTTACCGGCCTCAAGGTCACATGTCAGTAACTTGATGTGTCTGTCAACAGGCATGGGTAGTTGAAATTTCCTATGGTCTTATTTAAATCGGAAGACATCAATAAACTTTGAACACATAGTTCATAAGCCATTCTGCTCTTATTTTCTTGACAGAGCTGAATAATTCCTCGCATTATCGTAAATTTGATCAAATTTTTTCAACAAATATGGCTTCGCCCATAGACTACACGTAAATGTCGAATATGTTGGTCGACATAAATAGTAATTTTTGTTAATGCTAGTTATTGGAACAATTCAGACTAGTGTAAAATGAAAAGGTAAAACATGAAAAATCTAAATAAAAGTAAGTTCAGGCGTTTATATTGTGTTTTTTTTACTTTCGGGTTGGCCCGGGTCATCGGTACAGCTGCACGTTGAATGGCCAAGGTTTAAAGGGTTAAATAAGATTCTTTGATTTGTCAGTCTATGCATGTACGTGATGTTATATATTAATTATAATAATCATTGGTACATTCTTAAGGATGTATGGTTTAGAAACGTTTATGGAAATGCCCTCAAAATGCCTTTGCAATCAATTCGTCACATTTTGCCGGGAAAATTGCCTATTTTCTACATTAAGCGTCTCTAAAACCCTACATAAAACCTTTATATGCTTAACGGAGAACGGTGAGAACTCTTTTTTTTTTTCTTTTTTCTTTTTTTTCTTTTTTTGTCATTATATTTAAACGGTTAATAAACTATTACTGGACATTTGATGTCATTTTCAGTGACGAATAAATAGGCGTGTAAAAATACATGCAGTGCCCTGTATATTCATTATACTTACAAGCTTTAAAATTCATTTTTAAATTTTGCATGTCCTACATAATTCCATTATTAATCTTTTGGAGATCAACCTACCAAAACTTCAACGAAATCGGGTCGTTGGAAGCGTGAAGCCATTAAAAAAAATTCATGTTAATAGCTAGAGACTCTACTCAAATACTCAATGTACGCCATAAATTGTAATGTTCTGACATGTGTAAGTAGGCAAAAACTTGCAGTGAACACGGCGTTCCGCTCTATCGCTCGCGAAAAAGAACAGTAGCCTTAAGGAATAAAATTACCATCTCAAGCCAAAGATATGGGGATAAAGGGACACCCAAATGACTTGATCAAGTCTAGTGCAAAGTGGTATAATCATTCCACTTGCACAGATAGATTGCTTAGAATCTACTGAACAAATATAGGTGACTTTTGACCCCAATGGTCAAAGTTCATATAGGTCAAAGGTCAATTTTTTAAATATGCACACCAGTCTCTATGCACAGGAGCTGTGTCCAGATCTCTTTATAGGTCTAGTTGTTCCCAATATTGCTGTGCTTGAGAAAGACCATTAAGTTTAGGTCAGTTTTTTTAATCATCAAATACAATTTTATCGTCATCTTTGATTTTAAAAATTTTCATTGTATAGCAATACTACTAGAGGACAACGGCAGCCATTACGGTTTGACCGTTCTTCCTATACAACCAATGCATTCTCATTGGCTAAAATTAGCCCATGACCTTTTTGCTATTTGCCATCCCTTTTTCGTTGGATCACCCTTGTTGTTCATAATATAAATGAATATCTATTTAAGTGTTTGTTGATTGAAAAAAATCAAAATATGTACTTTGATCATGCATTTGTTAATTTTGGGTGAGTCATGAATTTTCACAAGTTTATGTTTGGTAAACTCTTTGACTACCATGGCCTATGGCTTAAGAAACCCAAGGTGTGCGAATTGCAAGCAAGAGCACTTTTCCCATATTTTTCATGATGCGAGTTGTTCAAAATGAGACTTTAAAAAAATGGCAAAGTGGATTTTGGATACAGAATTGAAAAGGCCACTAAAAATGTTGCACATATAAGGCACGGTTCCCAATTCATGACGGAATGTCTTCCGACATACGAAAGGGCTTGACTCAAGAGCCATGACGAAATGCATTTTCAGTCATGACGCAAAAATATAAGGAAAAAGGCATAACTACCTTCTTTGAAGTGGTGTTTATAATAATAGAGACCCTGCGGAATTTTTCTGCATCATTCAATACACTATAATACATCTATCTTTGCATAATGACTAAATATATTTCTGCATCATGATGCAAGACAATTGCGTCAAGCCCTTTCGTATGACTCAAAAGCTTTCGTCATGAATTGGGAACCATGCCTAATATAGTTTGACCGTTTCCGGTGTAGTAAAGCTTACTTTGGTTTTTAAATCAGCTGCAAAAATCTGGAATGGAAAAGGTATATATACGTTTTTCACTTTGTGTGCATTCTGAGCTATAGTTGTATAATTTTCAAGTGAGTACCTTTAATAGAACAAACAAGAGCAATGACACAACAGGGAAACTTTTTGAATGACCCTTAGCAAGAACAATTTGTGACAGATAGTGGTAATCTGTACTATAATCATGTATCAACTGGATCCAGAAAAGGCACGTTTGGATGTAAGTTGATCCGCCTTTAGATCAAATTATTTATGCTTTTCTCTATGTAGACCTTTGCTGTACTGTTTGGTTTTAGCTTCTTCCCACAATAAGAGCGGTTCGGTGTAGTTATCATAAATACCGTCGTCATTGTCACTGTAAAACCTCGGCTGCCCTATAATGAAAACAATTAAAGATCAAATAAATAGTCCCAATCCTAATTATATAGGTACGTGCAATCAATTTTGAAAGAGTCGTCATCGTCATCATCGTCATCATCATCATCATTCTTCTTTTTCTTCATCATTATCATTATCATCTTCATCTTCATCTTCATCTCTTCTTCTTCTTCTTCTTCTTCTTCTTTTTCTTCTCATTTTTCCTTTTTCTTCTTTTTTTTCTTTTGTCTTCTTCTTCTTCTTTTTCTTCTTCTTCTTCTGCTTCATCGTCTTCTTCTTCTGCTGCTTCAGCTATTTCTTGATTGTTTGTTTTTATTTCTTTCGTGATAAGGCATAACATATTTTTTCCATTATCGTAACCTTAGGCATTTACACAAAACATCACTAAATCAAATAAAAAAAACTGGTTTTATTGTTCCTTCTTAATCACTATAATAAAAACGTACGAAGTCCGAACTGATGAATCAAGGGTAGGTATCGATCCTTGTAACCGCATACCGCCAAAAATATAAAGGTCAAAAGGTGGCCCAGGTTTGATAAGATGCTGAACGGCGAGACAAAGATCGGTTTGGTGAGGTATTCCTTGGTCAATTTGTATCTCTGGAATCGCCAGTGTAGGTCAGTTTTAGCTTGTACAGCTTGGAATGTGTTGCTGTACATGTATGTCCAAGAAAATACCATTATGTTAGAATTTGAAATTTGAAAAGACTGATTCGATAAAAAATTACAATTGCAACTTAAGGCTTAGCAATCATGCCTTCCTCTGATTTGAAACAACTTGGTTATGATCATGTATACACTCATTCATCTGGGTTGATTCAAGTTCAGATAGGGCCCTACATGTATTGTTTAAATCTGGACAGTCATACTTATTCGGAGCAAACCGATGTTGTAGGCTAAATCAACGCCTTTCAGCTGGGTTGTGATGTAGTTTTGATGTGATGTCATCTCCAACATCTGAAGACGTCAATTCCATCCAAAAACAATGTCTACATCACAATCCAGCTGAAGGTCGATGGTTTCGCCCGCAACGTCGATTTAGTCTGAGTAAGTATGTCTGGCCGTCTTAATTCAAGTAATATCTAAAATTGGTCGATTATTGTTACCCTGAAATAAACACATACAACATTGTGTGAGTAAATTCTAAAGGTCAACTTACAAAAATTATTAAAATTATTATTTAGAAATAACTAACTAATATTTTACTTAACTTTGCGTTTATTTCTGCTCGGTTCAATCTCATCAAGAGAATTAATATAATAAATATAAATAAATGCAGGCTCTTAATATAGCGCTTTTACGAAGATCACGTCCCCGTATCAAATCGCTTTATATTTATTCCGTTACCACTAGAATATAGCCAACTAACAGCTGCCTTACAAGTATGGCGCCCTTTGGCTATATTCCTAGTAACTAACCATGATAACGATTGAGTCGACGAAGCGATTAGGAAAAAATTAAAATGCATTGTCCAAGGGCATAACACGTTGGCCGTAGCGGGGCTCGAACTCGCGACCTTCTGATTCGGGGTCCTGCTCTATTCCACTAGACCAAACGAGCTCCAGTTAAATAAGGGTGGCAATGCGGGCCAATGAGAGAAAAGGTGAATGCAATTGACTTTTGGTAAGCGGCTTTATTTTTAACCATCAACGTGACTTGAAACAATACCCAGAAATGACATCACCTAGGAAATTTTACAGTGGAAACTGGACTCGCCGCCTATGTGATGGCGGCCATCTTGGATATTCGCTCATGGAGGTTGAGTTATTGTATTTCGGCATTTTGCCACACTTCGAGTCTTCGGAACGGATTAGTTGGAAAATAAAACTGGCGTTCATTGATCAGAGCAAGTCGCAATACACGGTACTTGAAACGCTGCCACGGTTTGCTCGTCAAAAATGCACACGCTGTACATGCGTCAAATGAACATATACGCGATCTGACTGGATATTTGGCTAAACTCAGAATATATCCGACGGTACCATAACTCTGCTCCATGAGCGACATAAGATGGATACGAATCCACATTCCCCTATATAATTTCCTTGGACGTCACTCATACATGTGATACAATAAAAACAAAAAAAAGGTTGAGTTAAGTAAAGCTGAATTCATACTCGACGCAAACGCAAACGCACGACGCACCGAGCATGTGCAGTAACAGATTTGAGGAGTTCCGATCAATCGATATCAAAACGCAACACCACTTGCGGCATCGAGTTGAGAAAAGCTGAACTTTCCATTGCGTTTTCATGTCATCGGCTGCCGCAGTCCGTTTGCGTTTTGAGTGTGAATTCATTTGCGGTGCCGTCTGCGGTGAAAATTATCGGAAACGCAACGCATTGCGTTTCGAGTATGAATTCAGCTTAAAGTGTCAGGAAAATTATTTTGTAAATAAATCTGGTAGGTTGATATCCGATTATTAAAAGGTTAAAACGTTGACATCTGGTTGTTAAATGACATACGTTTATTGTCTAATACTCAATTTCTTACCTGAACATGGCAATCAGAAGGTTGAGAAGAAGTACATTGCTGAATAACAGATACATCGCCAGCAAAACCACGCCGGCATCGGGATAGTCAGAACATGGTTCAGCGCCATCTTGAATCAACGTTTTATTGAAGCTGCATGAACCATCATCTGGCGTGGCTGTTATGGTAATATCAATTAAGACGTCAAGTATGCTACTTAGAATACTATTCATTGTGCAGATTTTATAAGATTAACATCAATGTAAAGGCGGTGTCACACATCACCGTACCGTACGAATAACGTACTAATAACGAACTTGTTTGGTAATCGATATTACATGTATTTCAATGACAAATCCAGTGTACGTTATTAGTACGTTATTCGTACGTGTTGTGATGTGTGACACCGCCTTAAGAAAACACCACCAGCACTACTCTGGGGTAAATCAGTATCGTACATACGTCCCAGACGGCTACCTGGTGCAATTTGAAAATCATGGGCCATTTTACTACGGTTGTCGTCATAATATGACCTCTAACGCGTACAATACAGGAAGGTGGCGTAATCCAAAACCCAGATTGTTCTTTTTTCAATACTTTATATGATAAAAACCCATCTGCACAAAACGCCTAATTCTGGTGTCACTGAATAGCCGACATTATATATGATTGTTTTATTCCTACAATATAGCCTTTGATACAAAATTCAATACCAGATTACAAAACTCACCTCCTATTTCTTCAAGAAATAATTCGCCGTAGATTTGGAAATATGGCCGGTATAGAACGCTTTTGAGTACTGCTGAAAGTTGCGTAACGCGTGGGTACAGAATAACGTGAGCGGTAATCCCATAACCGACCAATAAGGTAAAGGCAATGCACATGAAGAACAAAAGATCAATCACCTATTGAATAAAAACGGAAGTATATAGAATGTAAAATAATAGGTGTCAAATAATATTGCCTATGGGTGAAAACACAGTCGGCCTCCAAACAAAATTTTCGCTACCAAACATTTGGTCGTGACGTCACCAAATATTTGCCATCGAATTTAAAGTATGAACCGGTAACAAACATTTGGTGCAATGTATATGGCAATTCAATGCATGTGCAATCTAGCGTAAAATTTATTTGGTCTCAACTCGGTGTTGAAGTTTTTTATTTGGAGTCACTCGTCATTTTGCCGTCACGACCCTTTGTAGTTTGGTAGCGAAAATTTTGTTTGGAGACCGACTTTGTTTTCACCCATTTTCTACCTTTGAAGTCTAAAAAAGAATTATCTATTCCGGTGGACAAATACTAATGCCCTTTTCAGATCAAAGATCTTTTTTTGGAAAAGTTAAGTTTTTGTAAAAGAAATATAGATTTTAGAGGAGTTTTTTTTATCAAAATTCATGCTAAACTTCTACAAATGTGATAAATATATCACATTTACAAAATATACTAAGTACATATTTACCATTTTACCAATCATTAGAACTTTTGGCCCGATCCTTTTAATGAATGTCAAGTACTCGAGAAACCGGAAGTAGAGAATGAAAAGGTCAAGCGCCAAAATAATTCTTGCAGCTTCAACTGTCCCTTCATTTGGAATGTAACGAAGACAGTTTCCTGTGATAAATAACGCTATGGCCAAAACGTCGAATTTATTCCAATTTCCTGACCACCAATGTTTAAGTCGAAGACAAAAGGTGTTGGCTTCCCATTCCAGCGCCTGGGAGAAAGGCGAAAATACATTTATTTATTGCTATGTGAACACATTTTTAGCATCAAATGAAGTCCATACTATACTAGTTTTGTTTTCCTGACATCACATTGAAAATTGGCACAAATATAGGAGAAATGGTGAAACAATCATATCAATATCTTTCTTAAATTAATATTTGACCTGAAAACCACAGTACCGAAAACGGTGAAATATCGAATGACATTGCACCTGAAATCATATGTGCAGCTAATGGGTTTTTTTCGCCGCCTTCGAAAGCGAAGTCGTTTTTGTTCCCAAAAAACTTCAATCCACCCCTCCCTGATAATAATAATCCCCTTCATTTGCATATCTGATTTCGGTAATGCACATATCACTTCTTCAACATAATAAAAAAAGTTAAGATGAATTATAGTGCCCTCAAAAGGAAATATTTATGCATAAAATGTCCCTTA